>BMAO01008763.1:0-13769 GCA_019973975.1 Trichonephila clavata | reverse complement strand
ATTAAAAGATTAATTATTCCATCGAGTATTTTAGTCACTATGCCAACAATTTCAATCAAATTAATATTTTTGAACCATTTTAAAAGCTATATGAAGATTCACAATAGTATATAATTATTCGTAATTAACTTGATCTTGTTAAATACAATATAATATTAACAGCACTGATGAAATGAGGTTAGACGGTCGTATTGCTGTCGTAATGAATTTAAAATTATATATATAATAACGTAGTTCCTATTAATAGCACAATTGGGATAGAGCTATTCATTGGAAACTCTCGTTATATTAATGATATTATTACGTGACAAAAGTATCTTTGACCATCCTGTAGTGCATCAAATCGTAGAATATCTCACTCGATGTAATATAATTCACATGTTGATCGTGACATATGTACCGAAATTTGAACCCAAACAATAGGGTGTAATTCAAAATGTCCATTAAAGCGAATGGAACTTAATTCATGCGTCGTAGTTAGTTCTCTCTTTTCCTCTACCTCTCTCTCCCACACATATATATAGACAGTATACATAGGAAGCTATATTTAGTTCCTATTTAGAACTTATCTTACGTTGAGCGTTGATATATTTGTATAATATTCATTTATCGTCATTTTAATCGGAATACTCATTAAATATCATCAATGGATAATAGGTTTAATAATATTTGTTACGAAACTTTACAAATATTATTAACTGTTACTCGCATATTTGTACAAAATGTAGCGCTTGGGATTTGGTAGCAGGTTCTTATTCTAAAAATTGTAACAACAGCTTAATTTAATTAAAATTCCTTTCAATCCAAAATTTAGCATTCTATTAGAGAGTGAATGCTTAATATGAGATACAACTTAATGTTGAGTAACCTTTCAAATCCAATTCAAAATGTAAATTATACAACTGTATATTATCGACATTTTCTGTAGCTTCATCTTATTAATTCTCTCTTAATCAACTCAATATATTGAATGATCAGTTTCGTAACTCTTTATACTTAAATCTGTTTGATTTATAAATTGAAAGGTTACTAAATTGCACATAATGTTCAACTTGTATGGGTAGTTAGAAATCCACTTAAATTGAATTCATATGTTATTTTAAGAATGCGACAAATTCTGGAAGCTTAGCCTGCACTTAAAGAAGTTGGGAAAGCTATTTGTAATCTCTAAGAATTAGATTTTAATGAATCCAATTCAACTATTATCACTCAAATTCAAAAACTCACATCCATATCTTCTAAATTGCCGCATGAAAATTATTCAGTCTGTTATAAAACTTGTTAAGCGAAATATTTATTATCCTTTCGAAATGATAAGTAACAACGTGTAACAAGTTAGGAAAGAACGTATAAAAAAAATGAAGGATGTTTCAAGTAGTCTTTTAGAATAGATTCTCAAAGCTGCTTCTGCCTAATGGTATGGAATATTATTCAAACAATTTATAGAGCATTTGTCTTTCAAATAGAAAAATGTATCAATTTTAACTATACCACTTATGGTTATAAAACTAATACATGTTCTTTATACAGTTCTCTTAAAATTTGTGATACTTTTTTCACTTTTAATACATGAAGCTAAAAATATCTTTATCATAAAGATATTAAAGGCATATTCATTGTTTTATTGTTTGATTAACATAGTATTTCGTAGTAACATGAGATCTATAAGCCACGGACATCGTAATTTTGAAACTCGGTTTAACTGACAAGAACGAATTATGAGCTTTCATTCATTCTTCAAACTCAAAAGGGAAACGAATGTAGAACACTTTTAAAAATAAAGGATTGAAATACTAGAGATTTGCGTGTTAAAATGAATTCTTTTTTCTTTTTATAAAGATAAAGAATATCAGAAATCTTTTCTAATAGAAAAATTAGCTCAAGTCTTGCGTCATTTTATTAATGAGAAGACAAAACTCTGTCAAGTAAATATTATTACAAAACTATTAGATACGCATACAAGCAAATGTATAAAGCAGTATATTATAACATATGTATTCATACGAATATTGTATACACAGTCATGCCCCGATTTAACGAACACCTAATTAACGAATTTTGTGATTTAACGAATTTTTCTTTTCCCCCCAATTAAAATAAAGACAAAAGAACCTATTTGACGAATAATAAACCCTGCAATAATAAATTATTTTAACAGTTGGAAAAAAAATTTATTACGAGGGTGAATCGGAAATTAATTTTTCCCTGTTGACTGTGGTTAGAGTTGTAAATGAAAATCAAAACCTAGAATGAGACATTAAAGATAAGACATAACTTTATTTTTCCACATAAGTACCAAGTATATTGAGACATTTCTCATACCACTTGATAAGCTTCAAAAGCTCTCCAAGAAAACTTCAGGGCTTTGCATATGGAAGAAGTGTTTATTGACTTGTTTGATTTCAGTGTTGTTTCTAAAGTGCCTTCTGGCGAGATTCTTCTTCAAAGCCGGAAAGAGAGGGAAATCACTTGGTGCGAGATCGTGACTGTTAGTGGTTGGTGTAGGCACTCCCAACCAAGAGTTGCAATATGGTTTTGCATTGTCATCCAACAACATAACTCCAGATATGAGAAGCCCAGGAAACTTTTTTCCGTGCTTTTATCCATATGCTTGATCGCGGTCGACCTCTAACCAATAGTGTTTCGGTGTCTTACACGTTCACCTACTGTTTCGTCGTTCTCCCGTAGGCGTTACGCTTCTTCCATATGAAAAGCCATGAGTTTTTCCTGGAGGGCATTTTGAAGCTTATCATGCGGTATGACAAATATCCCAATGCACCTGGTACTTATGTGGGAAAATAAAGTCTTGTTTTATCTTTAAATATTTTGATTTTCACACAACTCTAACCACAGTCGACAAGGGAAACTTATTTTCCGACTCACCCTCGTAGTTTGGCTCAGAAAAAAATTTATTACTTTTCAAATGACGTATTCTTTTGTCCAAACCAGAAAAAAACTTTTCTTGAAAGCATAAAATTTCAACTGAAACGGTGCAGAGTCATGAGTGCAACCTATCGCGTGAATTTCGAATAAAACAGGATACTCCTTTCTTATCTCATCCCACTCAACAACGCAGGGGATACAAGAATTTTTAACATTTGCTCTTTTTTTTTTAGAATTGAGGTTTATTATACATACGGTCTTGCAGAAAATTTTGTTTTTAAAATTTGTAAGGCATGGCAATTTTATCGGTACCAATGAATACAGATTCTGATGCAGAAATTGATAGTTAAACTACTGTCAAAACTGTTACATTTTTTAATGCTTTACTTTGTGAAAAATACCTCATGTGTGTGTGTGTGCAGCAGAATGTAAATGACGCTGCATTTTTTTCAACTTAGGGCAGAGAATTCTTTCGAGTCAGGGATCAAAAAGATTGTCAAGCACTATTAGTATTTTAAAATTTTCAATTAACTGGTGTGTGTAATAGTTCTCTAACAGTATTTTTAGCTGCGGAATAAAAAGTGCGTGTGATTTCTAACTATCTATATTTTTGTGTAGTTGCTTATTACAGAATTTTCACAAGATAAGTGCAAAAAAAATGAATTTAATGGACCTCGATATTGCGAATAACCCCGAATTAACAAATAAAAGGTTCAGCCCCGATGAATTCGTTAAATTGGTATCCGACTGTATATAAATACTAGATATTTTAATATTTGACCTTCATTTATAATAATTAAAAACATATCTCAATAGATTAATAAAAGAAGTGTTTCTTTTTAAAATCTTTTTTAATACGATTATTTTTTATCTTGAATTCTTTTTTTCACAGTTTTCCCAGAGGTAATGGGAGCCGAAGTGAAAGAGGTGGCTCCGAATCGTCTGAAAGCTCCAGTGTTCTTTCTGGTCTTCAGGACATGGAAAATGTTGTGAAGTACGGGGGAGGCATGGAAAGGCTGCAGATGGGGTCCTTCATGCCTCTGGACATCAGAAAAACAGCTGATGAACTGTCTACCGTGTCTGAAGTTTCGGAAGAAAGCAGTAAAAACGGAATGATTCGAGTACGAAAGTTAGTGTTATGATTCTAATTTTATTATATGCATGTTTTTGAAATGTGTAATTAAATTTTGCAAATTAGTTATTATCTATATATAGGTATCGTTTTTTTTTTTTTCTTCTTTTTATATATCTAGCTTTCTTATGTAAAATCACATTATTTCGTGTATCAGTCTTCATCAATCAATATAAAGTTTTAAAGTTTCAAAGTTATTTCTGCATCAAAATACAACTTTTATTTGTTATATTTAAAAATGCATCTAGTGCAATATATCTAGGCTACTGAAGTATTACGAGTATTAATTGATGAAAAAGATGTGTGCATAAATCGAAAAGAGAAAAATACGTAATAACTTTATTTCGTACAGTGGTGATCAATTTTGGGATCAGTAATAGGTTGAGTGAAGCCCAGTGGCTGAGTGGTTAGTGCATCGAGCTTCCACACCACAAGTCCTAAGTTCAAATCCCGGGCTGGGCAAGGTTGACTCAGCCTTTCATCCCTTCAGTGGGTCGATAAAATGAGCACCAAACTTGCTTGGAAACTTAACACGGGGGGTTTCGCGTCAGACTGACCACCTGACCGGAACATCTACTCATGCACCTCAGGGCCCAAGGTCACATATACTGAGTTGGGCACAGTAGGCCTTGGCCCTCACGGGCTGTTGCCCATGAGGGCCAAGTTAATTGGTTAAGTTAATTGGTTAGTAATTTAAGTTAATTGGTTGAGTAATCAGGGACGTCTTAAGGCATGGGTCAACTGGGCCGGGGCCCAGAGTCTCCTCCTCGGTAGGGGCCTCATTTTGTTCTCGACTTATGTCTTAAAGAGATCATGATCCAAATAATTTTAACAGAGAAAAACAGATAATTTTAAATTGCATCTCCACTCGTAAAAGTGGCGGGACTGTATAATTATGTAATGACCGTTGTACATGTCAAGGCCTAGACCTAATACTACAAACAATCATTCAACTCATTTAGTCGAAAAGTAGATATAAGTCGAGCCGGTTTGTGAGATTGTGGGTCATACATTGTTATTTATTTGAAATAACCATTTGTACGAGCATTTGACAATCCCTGCTATATACTGTCTTAAAATTCATGGGTAGGGCCTACTTTTGCATAGGGACTGGAGCCACAAAAAAACTTAAGATTTTTCAAAACCCAGGGCCCAAAAAGTCTTAAAATATCCCTGTGAGTAATATAAAATATCTGAGTTAACTTAACATTTTTTCAATAGACTAAATTCACGACGGTCATATGATAAAGGCATCATGTGTTCTCTTTTGAATTCAAAACTGACATTAGACTTGCACGTGTTGTTCTATAAGTAAAATTTAAATAAGGCTTCAAGTTTTATATATCGATAAAAATTTAAAAATATTAAGGTATCCGACAACCCTAAAATTGTACATTTTGCCAAATACTGACAATTTTTATGATTTTATTTTATAGACCATCTTATTAGCTTTATAAAAATACTAAGTTTATTATTCTTCCGTTCGCTAGAACAAAAGCTACAAGTGTTTTGGTAAAAGCAGATGCCATTACACTTTAAGCAAGATGTCATACTTTGAAACGCGTTTTACTCGAAATGTGTTTTTTTTTTATAAATGATCAAAGCTATTGTGTGCTCAAAAAGTTTTGAGAATAATTCACTGAAACTTTGTGTGTATGTTCTGTATAATATTAGAACTGTTATGACTTTCAGATTTATCAATCACTGTTTTATTACAAAAATGGTAGTCCCTTATGTTAATATAATCACTGTTTTTTAAGCAATTTCATATACAAGGTAAACAAAAAAGTTCTTGCCGTTTGCGCGTTTCCATTGAAAGAAGTGAGAATAAGTATGCTAATTCGTGTATGACGTGATTGAGAAACCGTCAGTCGAGAGTAAGAATATCAGTTGTTATAAACGCAGGTCCATTGCTCACATTCATTAATAGGAATTCGTACAGTAGCGAAGCGAAATTGACGTATCGAAGGAGCTCGTTCGAGGTTGTTTATTTTACGACTTCAAAGTGGGCTTATGAGCCGCTGCATCAAGTCGCCGAATATGTCAAGCGTTTGGGAATAGTGCTGTCAATGAACGTAAGACAAGGCATTGGTTTAAAAAATTCAGATTGGGAGATTTGTTCCTCTGGGATAAAGCTCGAACATGACGACCACAGGCCTTGGATGAAGAAGCCCTACAGGCGGCCATTGAGGAGGACAGTAGTCAAACGTGTGGTGAACTTGTCAGACAATTCAACGCTTCCAGTGAAACGGTTAAACTTCATCTGCACCGCCTAGGTAAGACATACAAGCAGACGTACTGGCTGCTGGAAGTTCATAAGCAACAATGAGTGGCAGCCTGTTTATCGTTGCTTTCTCACTACCGTAGCGCATCCATATTCTATCGGGTGATGACCAGTGACGAGAAGTGGGTCCTGTATGACACACCCAAGCGTTCCAAACATTGGTTGTCACCCCCAGGATACTGTCCCTCACAGCGCAAGACCACCTATGCACCCACGCAAGATTATGCTTTGTGTCTGGTGGACTTGTCGTCAAGTGGTTCACTATGAGTTGCTACCAACGGGCCAAATGGTCACTGCGGATCTGTATTCGCAGTAATTGGAACGTGTACAACAGACATTGCATCAGAAGGAGCCAGCACTGGTTAATCGATAGGGTGTACTGTTATTGCATGAAATCGCGAGGCCGCATGTCGTGCGGGTGGCCAGGAATACGATACATCGACTTGGTTGGGAGACTTTGTGCCATCCTCCTTACTCACCTGACCTTGCACCATCAGATTAGCACCTCTTACATTCTCTAGACAATCATCGTGATAAATCCTTCACCAATGAAGCAGATGTACGCCAAGCTTTCACGGACTTCTTTGCGTCCCACATCCCCGAGATTTACCGCAAAGGGATTGAACAACTGGAGACACGTTGGCAGAAGGTACTGGATGCCGATGGTGATTACTTCGAGGACTTACAATAGGCTACGCTGTTTGTATGTCATGTTCTTTTGAGTCATTAAAAACGGCAAGAACGTTTTTGTTTACCTTGTAATAACTAAGATAAAGTGCTCTAGTTTTTTTTAAAAATTAAACTATTTCTTATCCTGAAAATCATTTCAAAATTGAATAATATAGCCACACATCAGAAATGAAAAATTGAAAATTGGTTTATAAACTTTTGGTACAGAAGGGACCGCATTTATGTTATTTTTTTGTAAATATTTACCCAATTTTTTCCCATTTTAGTAATAATATTTTTTTTCTCTTCTTAATTTTAGCATATTTTTCTTAAAATGTACTAAACAAATCTAAAAACAACAAAAAAATCCCCATATCTCCATTTTTTTTTTAAAGTTGTCGCAAGCAGTCGGATACCTTAAGATCCTTCTCAAATGTTTTTACTCTCTATATTAAAAAGTTTTTCGTGATGATGTAATAAATTTATATATATTTATCTCACACACGAGAACAATAATAAAAAGGCAGTAAGTCATGTTCAGTATTATGGTTAAATATTAAAGGAGACGTTAAATTTTCAATTAAAATGCGGAGATGGAGACTTAAAATTTATTTTTTTTTTCTGTTTACAATGTATTGAAAAAAGTACAGCTTTGCAATGTGAGCAATGAGTATGAACAGTTGTATCATTTGTATAATAGAGGTTGGTCTGCCGTTAGGCGGCCAGAGGGTACCCTCTTCCTAGTCAAAATTAAAATTAAATTTATTATATCATGCGTGTACTTTAAAATCAGATTCAGTTTGTTTACCAATGTGCATTGTCATTGTTGTCAAGCATGTATCTTTTAAAAGAAAGTTCCTGAAAAAAGGAAAATTTGGCAACAGCAAAGCACGTGAACTGATTGGATAGAAACGCGCGCTTGTAGTTATCATGTGACTGAATTCAGCCCATTAAGTATTAATAAACGGGGGAATAAAACCGGGAAAACTCTCAAACAACATGAAAACATCACAAATACATACTAATCGAATGCAAATTTCTCTCGTTTGTATGGTGTGGTAATTTGAAGAATGGGTACACACAATTTCGGGTGTCGTCCTCGTCACTTTGTCATAGTTCAAAATTACGAGGTCCGTCACCATAGTCCACGTGTTTCTTTCTAGTGCGACGTTAATAAACACTCTTGCAATTTTAAATCATTCAAGGATCAGTCTTCCAGCTGGCGGGGTGTGGTAGTTTGGGGAGAGTGGTTGCCATCTCAGGTGTCGTCTTTGACACTTGACCGAGATCAAAATTATAAGGTCCGTCTCCAAGATCCTTCGTGTTGCCTTATAGTGTGCGGTTAGTAAACACTGAATCATGCAATAGAAACAGTGGATTATTTGATTTCTTGTAAGGGATATTTTTATTCGTTATAGTATATCACATGTCTTATTTTTTAAATAGTGTTCTCTATTTGCCATAGAAAGAAGTCGGATCGCAAAGCTTCAGAGGCGTCTTCGATTTCCGAGGACCAACAAAGTCGCTTCGCCACCGCAAAAGGAGCCCTGTCCTCTAAGCGTTCCTCCTCCTCCGAATATATTCCATCAGAAACAACCACCCCTGACAGTACGACGTCTGGAAGTTTTGTCCTCGATAATGGATCTTATACGGAAAATGGTTCCTATAATAGTCTGTCCAATCACGATGCAAAGACACCGGATTCTTCGAGTCAAATTGTCGTGGAAGAAGTCAAGGAGAAAGATGTGAGTGTAAAGAAGAACAATTCGACTGATTCTGTTTCGTTTTCCTTACATGCATAGAATTGGGTAGCTCTATTTCAGGAAAAAATAAGATTGCGTCTTAGAAAATTTTCTTTGTTTTTGTGTCGTGGATTTTACAATACAAAGTGATAGAGGTCTGCTTGTTCGATTACGAAATAAAAGATGAGGTATTTCCTATTTTATTTCTGATACCATAGCTATTGTCAAGTACTGAAGTGTTATTCTGAATATAATAAATGTAGTCACATTTTAAATTGCTCTTTTTTTTTTTTGCACTTAAGGAATTTAAATTCTTTAGTTATAAAGCTCGATACTTGAAGGAATAAAGGGGGATATATAGTCTGAAAAAATAAATTATTTGCAAGGAACAAAACTCACCTAAAAGGAATATTGCTTAAAAAGCAAACAAAACAGTAAATTAAAAATAAATCAATTGAATGCCACGATTTTTTTATTTTATTAATGAAAATTATTTCTATAGATTTTATGCTATTTTACAGGCCTTGGTCGATCGAAAAAGGTTGAAAAAGGACGGGTTTACTAATGAAGATATCTATAAAGCTTCTTTTTAAAGAATGTGTCCTCCGATTTTTTTATTTATTGATTTTTGATAAAATGTAAAGAGAAGTAAGAAAACAATAACGGATTATCAAAAAGTCATTATTATAGCTTTTAATTAAAGCTGAATGAAATGTTCTCATTAAAATGTAATTCAGAGAGTAAACAAATTTTTAACAAAATAATGGGAAAATAAAGCAGGGTTTTTATATGCAGAAAAAAGAAAGAGTATACATTCTTTATATGTTTAAATAAAAACGAATCAATAAAATTCATCTCTAACGAACCTTTTGTATAAAGGAAGGTGTTCCTCTAGCACATCTTGGACATGACGATTAATGTTCTGAATAATTTGAATTACCCAACCAATTCGTTATTCCATCAAAAACCTTGTATCATAAATAATCAATTGTTGTTGTTGTGTCCTTCATGAAGGGAAGGAGTGAAAGTTGTCAGGTCCTGTGAGACAGGTTGGACTTCTTAATGATAGATGGCGACACCACCTATCTCCACCTCCATAATTCAGGCATGAAACTGGGGGGAGGGAAATATTCTCCCACCCCCTGCAATCGTGGTTTCTGCTGCGACCGCCCACAAGACTTTCGGACCCACTGATTTAACGAGCAAGTACTCCATGTGTATTCGGATGTATTTGGTGGCATCGGCATCAAGCTCAGGCCCTCTGGTCTGGGGTCCGATGCTCTAACCACTAGGCTACCCACGGCCCCAAATAATCAATTAATAGGAGCATTTGCTAGATGATTGAGAACAGCGACGTCTGCTTAGAGTAGATTACCAGACAAGTAATACTGTATCAAAAAACAGAAACAAGCAGTGTGGAACGGAAGACATACGTGTACGTGAGGATAATACAGCGAAATTTCGTGTTGATGGAATATAGCATCACAGATAACCGACTCGAGTGCCTATCATAATAACATGCTATCAGCTGCGATGTTTCTGTTTGGCAGGCGAACATATCGAGTGGATCCGAGATGGCTGAAAGCATGTATCTACCTGTATTAATGTACAGAGAGAGAGATTTTATGTTCTCTACTGCATATCTATATGTATAAACATGGATGTTTGTAAATACGAAATTGCTTCACACACACACTCCAGCACTGTCCAACCGATCACTATGAAAATTGGCATGTGCATATATTTGTTTGTGGAGAAGGTTTCCGAGCAATCCTCTTTGTTGCAGCTCCCCACCAGGTAGCGCTATAGCAAAGCAACTTCTGAACCGTTCAATCAATCGCCAAGTTGTTCACGTGGTCGCCAAAAAGGATGCCAACTTGGCTATATCGCTATGCTTCCCTTGATTCGCCGTTATAATGTAAGGAATGGCGCTGCTTGCAAATATTACAATTTTAACATAAAATAAATACAACAGAAAGTAATATTAACGTATTGCACATCCAGATATAAATTATTCAAACTATTTTAAGCGCTCATTGCGCAAAATTTGTAACAATATGTTACTTTTGCTGAACAGATATCGGCTTAGGAAAGTGTTTACAAAAAACGACCCACAAGAGAATTACGCGGGTCGTTATAAATAAAAAAAAATCCTTTTTATTAGCTATTAGATCTACAGACTTAAAATTTAACAAATATGTTTTTTTTTCAGCTGATATATGATAAAAGCTTTTTTTTTTTTTGTCTGATTTGCAATTCACGTAAAATTAACTCATTAAAAACTTCTTTATCTTTCAAACTCTATTGCTTAGTTTTTCAAGAAACCCGTTCGAAGAACGGGTATACCAGCTAGTCTTATATATATTAACTAAAAAAGTGCTATGTAGAGATTGTGTGAGTTTTGTTTATTAGAAAGGAGTAAATATTCGTCTCTAACTCTAAAATTTATGATATTTTTGCTTATAAAAGGACTGTTTTCTTTTGAATTTTTTAGTTCATGCACAAAACATTCAACCAAAATTTAAAAACTAAAAATAATTTGTCATATTCGAAGCAGGAAAATAGTCTGGACTTTTTTTCAGTGTACTTGTAAAGATTTTCGAAGAATAAAAAAACAAGAAGTTTGGTTATCTATGTAAATGAAAATGAGTAAGCTCGTAACTTTCTGAATGGATAAAATGTATTTCAGTTTATCAAGCGTAAAATCAAAATAAAAATGATAATTAATAAACTTGTGTTTCTTTGTAAATGAAGTAAATAACCGAATATTAATTTGTTTACTATTCTGTTTCACTAGGATTCTAAAACGAGAACTGAAAGTGAATCAGCTAGCGAAAGTTATAAAGATAGTAAATCATCGAAGACTCCTCTTCCACCAGATGAAGATTCCTTGGGAAGACGTAAGTTTCTTTTTATTGCTATTATTATTATTAAATAAAATTTTTCAATGAGTAATATAAAACAAAGATGTGTGTTTCATTTCAAACTACAATTAAGAGATTTTTATTTATATGCTGGAATCCAGATATGAATTATACAGAAGATCTCTTAATTGAGTTTAAATCTCGAATAATTCATTTTATTATCAGTTATCATGTCTGTTCTTCACATGAGAAGTATTCCGATTGTTTCTTGTAGTCCTTATAAACGTACTATTTCACTTTCACTTGCAGAGAATTTCTGGAAAATGAGTCCTTTCTCCTTTTTTTAAACTGCCTTGACACTGCACGTCCGCATTCAACGCATTTGCATGCCGTGACGTTCCCTTTGACGTCATAGCGCTCATATTTACATAAGAATCACCTTTTTTACTGAGCTATCTGTTCATTTGTATTTGGTCGCGAAAAACTTTTAACAATTTCATAGTTGTATATTGAAAAATGCATTTTGAAAGATTGCATGCTAGGCTGTAAACGATTTGATCTATCCAAAAATAGATCATGGCGTTATATGGAAGTAATATACGGTTTTATCTTAGCGTTTTGGTTCTCATTTTTTTCATTCTTAATGGAAAAGGTAGAAAGAAATACTTTCTCAGATGATGTGTGATTAAATTTTTTTTAATCCATATAGTGATTTTTTTTTCCTCCTTCTTCATACTTCAAAAGAAATAATTTTAAAATTTATAAAATCGTAAACTGCCTCTTTTTAGTGCTATTCTCAAAAACTCGACGAAAATTCGACAAAAAACGACAAATCAATGGTTTCCCACACCCTAAGCAAAATCAATTTTCTTTTAAAATAAAAACAAAAACAATTATCTGATGGTGTAAGAATAGCTATCTATGCCGTTTCATTCAGAGTTCTACAAGACAATCTTAAGTGAATTACAAACAAATTGCTTCAAATATTCTGAATTTGACCATTTGAGACATTTCAATTTTTGCGCTGCTCGAGCCATATACGTACACACACAATCGCCCTTCTATTAATACAGATATCAGTATAATTTTTGAATGAAATATTGATAGTATTTCATATATATGTATTTCTAGGTTTAATATAATTAATTCTTCCAATGGGCCAAAGGGCTTTTTCAATTTTTTTCTCAAGCGTAAATTTAATATGAAATTAAAAAATGTGGAGATAGAGTGATCGACAAAAATTGACTTACGTTGCGAAAATTTTTATATATCTACATTTAAATTAATTCTTACATCTTAATACTATTATATAAGTTCATTGTGTGGTTGAATAAATATTTTATTTGCTTTATGAGCACTTAAAATCTCTTCCACTTTTAAAAATATTCAAATTTATCTTTATTGGAAAAACTATTAGCATAATATTGCAATAATCCTAAATGAATTGTTTTAATGTATTAAAACATGCATTGATCATTTATCCATAAACCTGTATTTCTTCCATCTCGTAAAACTGATTATTTATAAATGAAATATTTTATTATATAACATCTCTCCTATCAACTCAAAAGTCGTATAGTATAAACTAAACATAAACTGAAATCTTAATATCTTACGATACACAGATAAACATGAAAGAATTAGGTTCATAGTCTTCATCATTTCATTTAAATTAATTCCATCTTAGAAATTTAATGTTAAATTGCTTCTTAAAAACCTTTAGAATTCTATTCATACACATTTACGAATTTTTATTTTGCACAGAAGAACGAAGGATGGAGAACGCCTTCCAACTTCATCCCCAGCCCATAGTGCCACTAGCGATCTCTCAGAGAAACTTGTTTCCCTGACGCTATCTTCTTCCTCATCGTGAGTCCAAGATCCCTAAAGATGGTGATGCCCCATGGGAAAGAAATCGTTACCCGAACCAGGCCCTGTCAGCGTGGTGCAGCGAGGGAGCAATCCCAAAACAGAGAGATCCCGAGAGGAGGAGGAGGAAAAAGACCGTCTAAGGAATAGATCAGAACCAGAGAACATGTTACTTCTCTGCAGGTAATTTTTCCCAAATTCTTTCGTGTATTGTGTTTTACACAATATAGAAATGGAAGATTGTATAGTGAGAGATCGTGATCATTTCATGTAACTAACTTTATGTTGCATATATTTTATATGCAACAATTTTTAACTTAATGCAG
>BMAO01008762.1:0-45426 GCA_019973975.1 Trichonephila clavata | reverse complement strand
TCCTTAGAATGATTTCACAGTTTAAATCATCTCGCATTGACGTTGTATTTGATCGGTATTTCACACCTTCAATAAAAGATTGTGAGCGTTTACGTCGCAACGAAACAACCAGTACAATTTCCATTGGACCTAATCAAAAATTCGGCCTCATAATTTTGCTGGCGAACTCAAAAATACTCAGTTCAAGGAAGCTCTCGTAAAATTTTTGATTGATCATTGGGCTAACGATAACATGTTTCCTTTTATTGGGAATAAAACTATTTATCTAAGCTTCGATAAGTGCTATTCGTATCGTGTTGTAAATAACCAAGTTATTAGAAATATTGAAGAATCATTATCATGTGAAGAACATGAAGAAGCTGATACTCGAATTATATATCATATTTGCCAGATAAGCGTTGACGCTCAAGTTGTTGTACGCTGCTCAGACTCCGATATTCTGTTAATACTTCTTGGGAATATGGATCATCTGAATGCATCTTTGAAGCTTTGGATCCAATGGGGCGTAGGAATTTATGAACGTCTTATAAGCATCAATGATTTATACTAAAGTCTTGGTATTTCTTTATCGAAAGCTCTACCATGTTTCCACGCAATAACAGGGTGCGATTATACCCCAGAATTTTTCGGAAAGGTAAACTAAGACCCTTCAAACTGATCGAAAAATCTGTCGAGTATCAGTTAGCATGTCAAGAGATTATAACTGACAATGAAGATAAGCTTGAACGTACATTTGCCACATTGGAAAAATTTATATGTCACATGTATGGGGTGCCTAACTCTTCAAATGTTAATGATGTCCGCTTCTACCTATTTTCGAAAGCGTATCAATAAAAAAAACCCGATGATAATTTCGAAAACAAATGTCGAAGTTTCGATTCATCCAGCTTACCACCATGTAAAGCTGAATTATATCAGCATTTATTGCGAGTGCGGTATGTGACAAAGTTTTGGAGAAATGCTCATTTAAAAAATCCATCATCTTTATCGCCGTTAGCTTCCGGGTGGATCATCAATGATGATAAATATGATTTCGTTTGGTTTGCTGGGGAGCAGTTTCCATCATCAGTGGCTGACATTATCATAAAAAGTAAAGTATTATTTATAATATAATAAATCAAAAGAGTAAATTATTATTTAGACCATGATAATCTAATAATGATTTTTTTTTTGCTCCAGAACCAACACTACTAGAAAACCAAAACAAAACGCAAGATGATGATAATGATGATGATAATATTGATAATAATGGGAGCAGTGATGACGATGACGACTATGGAGATGCATCAGTTTTTTGTGACACTATTACGGAATGAAAACACATATTTCAGGGAAAAATAGATTCTGATTACCTAAACATAATATGTATAAATAGTAATGAGAATTTTGTTATTGTATCAATGGCAATTTTTTCTCTATCTTTTATAAAATCATTTTATTCAATTACATAAAATTTATATGATATTTAAAAGCGATATTTTCTTTTTTGTTTCCTTCGTTTAATTGAAGATTTTTTTTTCATTTCTCCTGATCAGTTGACTAATAGTAGGAAATTTACTCAAAGCTCTTTGGTCTGTTATTCCTCATGAATCAGCGGACATTTAAAATTTATCTAACATACACTTTGGACTCCTTCTAAAAAGAATTCTATTCTGTGAGTCCTTGCTGCTTGTCCACATAAAGGAGAGGCGTAGGTTAGGGCAAATTTTAAAATCAGTGAGTTAACCCAGGAGTGATTACTGAGTCACCCCAGGCTGACGAAATATTTAAGGGGATCCACCCATGCGATGCGTTCAAGAAATCGAAAAAAAAAAATTCTTCAAAAATTTCTTTCATAATATGTCTACAATAGGGTGGTAAAGTAATTTTTTTTTAAATTTCGAAGTCGTAATAAAGAAGCAGGTGTTATGAAAGCAGCTGCTCCTAGCGCTAAGCTAAAATTTTCATTGTGTTTTAATCAGACTTGAAACTTGTAAACACGTTTTTCTCAAAACTGTGTTTTTTCAAACTTTCCTCCATCATATCTCAAGAATGGTTTGACCGAAAAACTTCAAATTTATAGGGTAGACTCAGAACATATATAGGTACAAAATGGACTACGATCATTTCAAAATTCATAATATTTCTATTTTTTAAAATTAAAACATAACAAAAACCCCCCATGAAATTCGAAACTTTTTCTTCAGAGTTCTACCAAAAATCCAATTTTTTGATATTTTCAATTGAGTATAGTCCATTCTGTGCTTTTAAGCTTATAGATTAAAATGCCGTTAGTGTTTTTTTATTTAAAATAAGTCAATTAGCTGGAATCGTGGAAGAAGTGAGTGTTCATTTTTTGAGGAGGGTGTGTTCAGAGTGCTATAACTCACGTTCTATTGGATATTTTTAGCTAAACATGTATATACATACTCTTAAAATACATATAAACAAATGATGAAAAATTTAAAGTTCTATCTTTTTAATGGTCGTGAAAAAAAAAATTCTCTAAGAATGCTTAAAAAACAGGACGTCACATGGGTGAACCACCTTAATCAACTATTTATTATTATTTAAATAATTCAAATATTAATATTTATTATACTCATCATCGAAGAGATAAAAATAAAGTTTTTCGAATACTTTAAGTAGTGTAACGTAATCCTTTCTGTCTGCTTTTGTCACTGCCTCTCTCATAACACCGCGGTATACTACACCAATAAATCGGCCTGGCTATTAAGAACGCAACCGAATTAATGTCTGGCAAATTAAATTTGTACTTATTTATGTATAAATAAAGTAATATTAAAATTACAGACATTCTAAAATGATTTGAAATTAATTATTTTTTTTAATAAAAAATAGCATCTGGCACATTATTTTCAACACCAAAAATGTCTGGCATTCATAAATTCATGTTGTTAATAACATTTTAAATTTTAGTGAAAAAGAAAGATTTCTTTCTAAAATAATTTAAAAAATCAATATTTTTCCCGTAAAGGCATGATGCGCATTAATAAACGCAACGTTTACTGGCAGCCAGATAGCCCGCACACTGTTCGGAAGGACGCAGAGAAAGATATATTAAAGAATCAGCTTTTCTAAAATTCTTGTTTTTCTGACGTTGCTAGCTCTCGTACTATTGTGGCAATATGCTAGAACAATGTTTGATATTTCGAAAAAGAAGTTAAGCATAGAAAATTCTTTAGATAATTTTTTTCACACCAGCATCCAAACAACTTTCACGCCTTTGTCTATTTAATGTGATTCTATTTTTGGTAATTTTCGAATTTCTTTTTAATATTTATGCTTTGTTATAGACGAATCGAAGAAAAAAACTTTCAATAATTTTTGCATTATTTTTCATACAAATTCAAAGATGTAAAATAGATCTTACATTAAAATGATTTTTTTTTTCTAAATTCATTATTCAAAAAATTCACTAAGTATTCAAACATTTCATAAAGTTCTCACAAAACACATATTCTAATGTAAGAAAAATGTTCAAGTACTTTAATAAAAAAAAAATTCAAATTTTAAGATATCAATCAGCAAACATCTATTATTAGTTTGAGTTGAATTTCGAAGATTTTATTTTCTGAAGTGAAATAGTAGTTTTTCGCACTTAAATAATTCATGAATCTACTTCTCTTTTTAACACGATGCCATTTTGAAAATTTAGCACCACTTTTGACGATCAACCTTGGGATTTTAAATTTACTGTTATCTACTTTCTGAAAAAAGCTGCTTTTTTGGAAACAGAAAGAAGCTGATAACACACATAAATCTCATGTGAGATATAACACTTTAGGTAGGTGTTCCATTATGTAAATAAGAGTGGTTGTATTTCATTTTTGTCAGAAAGAAGAAGGAAAAGAAATTCCATTTTAAGTTTCGTAGGCAAAAAATAAATTTTTTAATTAATAAAAATTACTGATATTAGTTTTAAATAAATATGAAACGCTGAAGTGTGCCATGATGATAAATTTAGTTATTTTTTACCAATTGTATATATACGTGTAACAGCAATTAACACATTCCAATTTTAAGTACTATTAAGATAAATTATTCAATACACAAACTGCTAGGTTCTTGAACATAATAAAATATGCATCTTCATACAAAACCAAATTATCTCTTTAAAACTTTCTTTTTCATATTGATATGATTTTTCATGTTTTGATATGTTTTTATATAAAGAAAACAAATTGCATATTTTACCAGGGTTTTGAACCGATATATATATATATATATATATATCGGTTCAGTTTCGGTTTTGGTTTCAAGAAAAATAACGGATTTTCGTTCAGGTCCGAATGAATAATTTATATTTATGTATGTGTTTATCTTTAATCAGGAGTGGCTGGCCAATCCTATTGGGAAGCGTGTCACTATCTGATTAAAAAAACATTTTGCGTGCCACTTCCAATTTTTCCAACAGACAAATAAAAAAAATATGAAGTGAAGAAATATTACTTACAAGCTTATTATGGGATTCTTACGCAAATTGGACATTTTTTTTTTAATTCAAGCCTAAACTGTGAAATTCTTTTCTATTGTATAGTTCAATTAATTATGTGTATTTAAAATAAATTTTGATGGTTTTTTTTTTGTCTGAGCTAACCGCATTTCAATAAAATTGTTTTTTATTATTATCTTTTCAGATTTTTTAATTTTGCAATAAATTTTTCGCGTGACACTGTTACCACTCCACCGTGCCACACTTTGTCACACCTGCCGCGAGTTGGTCACCAATGTCTTAAATCATCTAGTTCATTCAATTCAATTATAATATCCGACTACCCTAAAATTGTGAGTCTTGCCAGAAATTGATAATTTTTTTATGATTTTAATTTATGGGCAATCTTATTAGATTTATAAAAATATCACGTTTATCATTTTTCGTTCACTAGAACAAAAACTACAAGTGTTTTAGTAAAAGCAGATGCCATTACTTTAACCAAGATGTCGTACTTTAAAACACGTTTTACTCAAAAATTGAGATTTTGAAAATAATCAAACGGGGTCAGCGATTGCTAAAAAAGTTTTGAACATATAATTCACACACACTGAAATTTTATGCGTACGTTTTGTATAATAGTAGAATTGCTTCAACTTTCAGATTGATCAATCACTGTTTTATTACAAAATTTAAAGTCCCTTATGGGAATATAATCATTGTTTTTTTGAGCAACTTCCTATAATAGCTGATATTAAGAGCTCTAGTTTTTGTAAAAATTGAAATATTTTTTATCCTGAAGGTTATTTTAGAAATGAATAAATAACAACACATTAGATTGAAAAAAAATTGAAAATTTGTTCATAAATTTTTGGTACAGAGTAGACCGCGTTTATGCTATTTTTTGTTAATTTTTACCTGTTTTTTTCCCCATTTTAGTAATAATTTCTTTTTTTCTTCTTAATTTTAGCACATTTTTCTTAAAATGCACTATATATAAACCAAATCTAAAAATAACAAAAAATCCCCATATCTCCTTTTAAAAAAAAAAGTTGTCGCAACCAGTTGGATACCTTAAATCTGTCTTCTACAAGTAGTTTTGAGTGAAACTGAAAAAGAAAAGTACTAGTGAACACCAAAACAGAAAATCGAGAGGCAATATACATGTGATGATGATAATTATATGGTTGACGTTAAACAAGAACTTATTAATTAGTTGGGTAAAAAACAAAGTGATTGATGATATATTGAACCAAAATAAACCAATATTTTTTCGGTCCTCTTTCGGTTTTCGTTCAGATCAGAATATGGAGATTTTTTATGGTTTTTGGTTCAGTTTCGTTTCAAAGCCCTGTATTTTATAATAAAGTGTTCCTAAAAAACGCATTTATGTATATTTTCCTTATATAACAATAACTGAGAACCATTTTTGTCCTTTATTAATGTATTGATTAACGTTAATCTAAACATGTTGAAATTATTTCAATAATGATTTGTATAGTTAAATTACTTTAGTTTACTTATCATACAATGTTAACGTTTCTTTTTCTAAAATCTTATTACATTTTTTTTATCACTTGTTTTTCTAGAGATCATGGGGTATAATCGCTATAAAAATTAATATATCATTCATAATTTCAAACAAAGATCCATTCCTTTCCCCAAAAATAAGTAGAACAAAATGCCAAAAATTCCATAATTATAATCCAAAAATGAAAAGGAATAGGATATCTCTTGTGTTTGAAAATTATAATTAATTAATAAATTTTTGATATAAATAAATAACTCTAACTTTAAAATAATTAAATTTTAATTTAAGAAACTGTTGGTTAAATGTATAAATTACAACAAAAAATTTAAATAATTAGATAAAAATTTACAAAAAACTTCATAAACAATAACTTAACCAAATTCACCTTTTATGACTAAATTGTACTCAGAAATTTATGGTTGAAATGATGTAACGATGAATTTAATTGAACTTTTTGTTCATTTAATTACTCCAAATCAAATAATTTAATTCAAATAACGCCCTTTTGGAAAAATGATAAAATGCAACTAGTAAGTTAAATCTTAAAAGATAGCCATACTCAAAATTGCAGCAAAATGGAAAAAATAAGTTATTTTTTAAAAAAATTAAAATAAATTGAAAATATAAAGTTTATTAATATGAAATATAATTCATAAAATCTATTTTACTTCATTAAATTTTAATTATTTAATTAGAAAATAACTTACTACTTTTAATTTGTACTGTTTTTATTTAGTTATACAATTAAATAGTTGACAAACATTCGATAAAAATATTCACCCTGCAATCTAAAGAAATACGAAAATTTTTGGCGGTGGACTATGTACCTAACAATTTGGTTAAACAGACTTATAACTGGTTAACAAAATTTTGAAAACATAAATTGTAAAATCGTGAGGTGATTTAAAAATAATCTGCATTTCCAAAAAAATATCTTTTATAAATTAATAATTTTAATAAATAATTTGGCAATATATAAATTGCGACAGTCAAACAATTAATTATAAATTTAAGCCAAGGCGCATTAGCGTATGATTTGGAACATAAATCAAATGCTTTACGTTACGCTCATTGAATGCCATTAACTACAATGATTAATGAGTTAAATTACATTTAAAGTGTGATAATCTAATAAGGGTAAAACTAAGCACGATTTTTCAAAAGAGAGATAGAGGATTTTATTTAAATTATTTACCAGAATTGCCAATGCATTTATTATTTTTTTTAAAGTATAAATATCATACCTATCTCATTTTTTATAGTGTTAAAAAATAGAAAATCCTACTTAACAGTTTTTGGATAAATTATTCCATTTATTTTTTGGATAAATAAACATATTTCAATGAAAACAGTGAAATAAGGAAAGTTACGCTTAGTGTTACTATAAAGCGATTTTACTTGTTTATTTGTTTTCATAAAATTATATGATCTTCTCCCCTTTCTAAATTATAATATATTCTTATGAAATGTTGGTGGAGGTCATTAAATTTCATTTTATAGTCATTTTGAGAATTAAAATATTTTTTATAAACAATCAAGTTTGCATTTGAATTAAGAATGATATATTTCTACCTATTTTGCAATAGAAAATTTCTCTACATTTGATGTGTGTGATGTGATTAAAATATAAACAATACATTTATAAAAACACAAAATTATTCTATCCAAATAATCTGACGATCTTCAATGTATCAATTATTCTTTTAAAATGAGTATGGATTTAATAAAATTTAAAAAATGCATTACAATATCGAGATTTATTCGTAAATCCGTTGTGCATCTGTTTTTCCTGTAAATTGTTATTTTCTGGAATTTTATGTTTTTTTTTCCCTTTTTAAAATTTTATTTTCTCTTCATTATAATTATCCATAGAAACATTTTTGAAAAGATAATGACAAAATGGATTTTTAATCCGTTTGAAATAACCAGTGAAATATTTTTTGAAAAATATTTAATAACCTGACTCTCAATAAAGAAGAGCTTTTTACACCTATTCTTACAAAGTACACCTATATACTTGCATACTTTAATCAAACAAGTTAAGTGCATCTGGAGTATATATTAACTATGCATTTTCAAAATTAAAAGACGCTTCATTATATTTATGAACTACAAATAAATTTTCATAACATTTGAGAGTTTTTTTAACTTGAAAATGTGTTTCAAATTAACTTACGTATAGCAAACACAACTTTAATCCCTTCACTGCCAGGCAAATTTAGAGTATCTTCGCCAGAGTGCCGCATGGTTTTTTAAAGAAACATGACATTTTACAAAATATTATTATATTAAGTTTCTGATATAATATTGAAATGGCATGATAGTAATTTTTATTTTAAAAAAACAACTTTGAGATAACTTGTAGCTGGCGTCAGTGGATAAGATTCCTGAGCTAAATGCCACTTTCGAGTTATATCTCGTAATGTTTGATATTTTTTTAATAATCTTCATATACAAAGATTTTGTTTTGTTTGATTTTACAAGCTCGTCACCTTATTTCATCTGACAACAGTCAGATATGTAAAGTAATGCGAGATTTTCATACAGATAAGTATTGATCCTCACTGGGAAAAACAATTGAAACTTGTAAAATAAAGACTTGTAAAATAATAAAAATGAACGGATAAGTAACAATCAACAGAGTTCGGGAAACCATCCGTTGGTATAAGAAGATCGCTCGACCCTACTTCGAAATCTTCCTGCAGAATACATACAAGGTCAATAACCAAAGAAATAGAGGGAATAAAAAGAAGAGGATGAATCAATTTAGGGAATCGGTTATTTAATGGCGACGGCAGCAATTATGAGAATACAGCAGCAACTATAATAGAAATGCAACTGTGATTTTCATTATTTCGAACATCTTCCTCCCACAGAAAGAAAAGATGCCCACAAAGCCCTGTCAAATGGGTACAAAAAAAACCCGTAAGGAGACTATGTATTTTTGTCCAGTGAGTCCCTACAACCCAGTACTTTGCGTTGCAAGTACACAGCAACAACAATAAGAAAACCTTTTTTTTTTCCAAATATTTCGAATACATTTATAAATATATAAAAACTATGTTATATATAATCTGATCTTCTAAGTTATAAATTTAAAAATAAAATCTGATAATTAATATATTTTTTGCACTATGTAATTTTTTTCATTCATCCTTTCTAATAAATTCTAACTCCCCAAATGCTGACATTATTCAATCTAAAATTGCAGCACATACTGCAAGATTCCTCGTAGTTAGCAGTTTTGCTTACTACGAGATATTTCGTAGTTGGAAGTGAATGGGTTAAACGCGTCACATAAAAGAAATTGTTAACGCTTATGTATGGACGGTTTTACCTCAGTTGTTTTCAATGTTAGTTGAAAGTTGTCAGGTGCCATAAAGATATTACATATAACCAGTGGCGCACACAAGGGGGTGTCCTGGGGGTCCGGACACCCCCCCCCCAAAAGCCCTTGAGTTTTTTTCGATTGATGATAATCCTATATATATAACGTAAAATTTAATTAAGTACTTGTAATTAACAATTTATTTTATAAATTAATGCTAATTATTAATTCAATAATTTATTTTTCACTGTTTCTGTTAACAAAATCGACAAAATCAGGAGAATCAATTGGTGTTGTCTTGAGATATGATATGAGTTGGAGAACTTTCGACCATGGACTCCACCCTTGAAAAATGTTTGGGTGCGCTACTGAATATAACCAATGGATATATGCAGTAATGTAAGTAACTAATGATTTTTACATTTATCTACATTTGGTCCTTTTATTTTCGCAAGAATTTTCATCTATGAGAAAGCGAGCGAAGGATTACATGCCTTTAAACTACGCCTGCCAAAGTAATATAAAATAGTAAGCAAAATTATGTATTTTTGTTTATCTGTGTATTATTCTCGAGGCAGAATAAAAGCGAAACAACTAGTAAAACCCCTTTTCTGAGTTTCTCGACAGACGTTATGGCTGCGTGGATGTGATAACCTTTAAGAAAACAAACACAACTGTTTACGCCAATTTTGCCTGGAAGGATTCCAAACGTATTCTCCAGACTTGGAGTCCGCTAAACATTTTTAAAAATGACACCAGTGAAAAAAGAAACCTCACAAAACGCTTCAAACATTTCCGGGTAGAATTACTTTCATCCAGTAGAAGAGGTGTTATTTTTTTTTTTGATGTGCTTTATGTTTTTAAAATCTATTTGAGAAGTTTATGGATTACATTTATAGATAAGGGATTTTTTTCACTACATTTTTATATTTCAGAAAGTACAATCTTGATATTTAGCGAAATAAAATCTACTCAGTAATTTTATGTTAAATTATTCTCTTTTAAATAAAATATCTACGCATATATATCACATTTATCTCTGCTCTTGTAGTTTAGATACACCAGCATAATTGATTGGTAAATATTTTTTTGTTAATATACAATTGATAGTTAATATTTTTATGGATTCATTTTTCAGCAATAAACATAAATTAGACTTTTCTTTTATTTAAAAAAAGTAATTTTATGTTTGTTCTAAGAATAAATAAAAATTAATGAATGTAATTTATAGTTAAATAATCTTATTACAAACAATTTCGTTTTAAGTTAAAAGTATTTAAGGTTTCATTTCACTAATACATTAAAATAATTATGTGTTAATGCAGGTGTTTATTAATAAAAACGCCGGAAGACATTGATTAATTATTTATATCTGTAAGATGTATATTTATATTTCAAAAGTTTCACGTATTAGACTTAAAACGAATTCTTTAAATCTAATATAGATATTTGTATTTGAAAATGAATGTTTTTAGACTAAAAGGTATGTATTGAAAAGTTTCCACAAATGTAATTACCTTTCAA
This sequence comes from Trichonephila clavata, assembly GCA_019973975.1. Lineage (NCBI taxonomy): Eukaryota > Metazoa > Arthropoda > Arachnida > Araneae > Nephilidae > Trichonephila > Trichonephila clavata. The sequence goes on along the minus strand of BMAO01008762.1, from coordinate 34,608 downwards.
ACATTCATGTAGATATATTCATGCACTCTCAGTGATCGAAGTGCTGCTACAAATCGTCACTGCAGAAAAACGGTCGGCAAACTTGCAGCTATTATGTGCCACTCCAATATACAATATGATTCAAAATGCCGCACATTAGGAAATATTTGGAACAATTCAATTCCCTGGCAATGTATGCAGAATTAGGGAATAGAGGACAAGAACACAATTTAGAATTGATGTGTATATTAATAATGCATCATTTAAATAATTTTGAAGAACTCTATTTTCAGAGTTACGATCAATTTAAATAATTACCATGTTTTTTGTTAAAATTTCTTTACTCTCTGATATATTAAAATATAAATAAATACAATGCTAAATTGTACTTTAAAAATTCTAGTTCAGGCTCTGAACACAGAAGTTTTAGCTATATATATGTGTATATTATTGTTATTACCACAGAAGCATTTTTAAATAAAAAACGAATGCTTTGAAAATATGTCATTGTTTCATCGTATTTTCCCCAGAAATTGACTTTAAATAATTTATTTCTTATAATAACAATCATAAAAGAATTTTATACGTGTATTCTAATTGAAAACTGGCACGAAATATCAATAAAGGTTAAACATTTAGAAGCCTTTTCAGAATCACGGTTTCGAACCTAATCAAATACTTCAAACCTCTCCAGTAAAGACTGTTAATTTATTATTCCAATTTTTTTTGTAATTTTTTAATTTTTTTATATAAATCTGAGATGTTATTTCAATAAGCTCTATTTCAAAATTATCAACTTCAAACCACTAAAAAATTAACAAATTTTTAAAGTGGTGTAGATTCTCACTCAGAATTGTACCAAGGGTCCTACTGGCCCGCGAACTATTGGTTGCCGACGCCTGCTGTCTGTAGCCTTTCAAAAATAAAATTTGTTGAAAAAACGAGACGAATATGAACCGGCAACTACTTCTCTTAAATTCCACACCACACTATGGGAGAAGATTGAGGTTTAGATATATTAAATGTATGGTAACTCATTGTGTTCCCCCATGGAGTTTTTGTTTATCTGAGATTTGAATTGAAGATTTAGCTACAGAGTCACTGCTCACAAAACTCGCTATCATGACCACGTGGACTTTTATATATTGAGGTCAAATTGTACCAATTCATATACAGTAATTTCTCGACTTACGCGAATTCGGAGTAACGCAATTTTCAAATCTCGTCGATTCGTTTATTATTTTTTTCTATCATTAACACCGAGGCAGAATCATTGCCAGAGCTTGATGAAATTGCTAAATTGATTAAAGAAGTTGTCGATCTTACCAGGCAGATAAATTCAGAAGTGGATAGGTGATAACATTCAAGAATTGCTGAATTCCCACAATCAGGAGCTGACAATTAGTGAACTTATAGAAATGCATGAGTAAGAGCAAGACTTTGAAGAACTTGAGTCTGTAGACACAGTTTAATCAGAAGATCGACTTCTTAAAATAACAATGTATTGAATGCAATAAGAATGTACTTAGTTGATAAAGCTGCAATACGATTTAATTATAAGCCACACAAGTTATCAAGATAAGTGTTAGATTTTATATATGACAAGCCCATGAGAGCCCACTAGTAATTACCAAACTTGTTTTTCATTTAGTATCGATAAATTAATTATCAAATACATTTTGCAGAACTGATACATTTATAATTATATTATATCAGTGTGAATGGTATATTGCTTTTTATTAGGTCAGAATGTATTTTATTTTGCTTCCTTTCAATAAATTGATAATTATTTTGCATATTTTATTTTCGAATTATCAAAATATTCGCGCCACCCCCAGGAGGGTCATCACACCACCTGGGAGGGGCGCCCCATAGTTTTAAAAACGTTCCCCTACTGACATTACTTAACATAAAAATGAATTTTATTTTTCCCTTCATCTATATATCAAAGAACATCTTTTCCGCATAGGTAGGTTTTGAAGTTCTGAAAAAAAAAAGAAGAAAAATCGACCAAAAATTTTTATTGTTTATAACTGTTATGTTATACTTTGCAAATGTTTTTCGATAGTATGGTATTGTATTGTAGAAAGTATTAATGATAATACTTTTATAAATATGTCCTATTAAAGCTTGTCACACCACCAACATTTGCAATCAATCACGGAAACGATAGATGATGAAATTTATAAATGTAACTGCAGTCAGGCCCAGAAAAACTGTGAGATAATACCTTCACAACAATCCATCTATAATTAGAGCAGGGTAAATTTTATCTCGCACTTTGATGTCCGGAAATACCAAATGTTATTTTCGGAGTCACCGGATGCGAGCCACTTTGGTCAGTGGATTGACGTCAAAGGGGTCATGTGATGAATGCCATATGCTCCCAACGGGTTATCGCGGGAAAAGTAATTTACGAGGGTTGGCCCAGACATTTATTAGCAATGACCGCCTCTGAGGCCAGGGCGGCACCAAAAAAAGCCATTTCTTTAATAAAAAGGAGGTCCAAAAATGTAAGGATGGGGCAAACTTAAGATTATTGAGTTAGCCAGCCCATAGCGAAACCTCACCGTAAATTGGAAGAAGCGACGATAGTGCTGGGAAATATAGACGCGAGGGCTACTTTTCTTTTCTTTTCCCCCTCCTGCTTAATAAAATAGTTGAGATATAAAAGGTTATGATGTGCTTCATTTATCATTATGTGTCTGGAACTGACGGAAATTCGGTTAAGGATTTTGAGTGTTCTTTCTTTTTTCTCCCGCCAACACTGAGAATTGAATTTCGGGAAGTACAGGAGTTACTTTGGGAAAAGAGGAGAAAAGGGAGATAACAATGTTTGAGGCGTGATTTTGATTTTAAATGGATGGATGCACTCAATTTTCGACTTTGTTCTTAATAGTTCTTGCTTGCTTATCATAAATCGCGCGGAAAAGCTACAGTTTAACTTTGGTGTTTTCCTTAGAAAGGTTTTAGGATAAACTTTCGGTAAAAAGAGTTTGATATTAACACTTGTAAAAATATTCTTTTTACTATTTTCTGCGCGAAGCCTCTAGTTCTTTTTTATTTTAATATTCTAAAATTCACCATTTTTGTATGACACTAAAAATAAACAATGTATTTGATTTAATTTTAATTTACGTCTAGCTCTGAAGCAACACAAGCACTTTTAGCGGAATGACCAAAGGAACCGAGCTCACCGGAAGAGGGTTTAGAGCTACAAACCGATCGCTTGGGAAACAACCATCCCCAAGTCCAGTCTTTATGAAAAAAAGTTCACAGTTTACATTTTAAACAGCAGAATACAGTAAAATAACAAAATATAAATTTAAAGTAAACTGCACGATGTACATATGTGTGCGTGAACAAAATACAAATATACGAAGCAAATATAAAAATAATAAAATGAAACAAAAGAGGTATGGGATGGAAGAAAGAATATACATGTTCCAACTTTCTTACAAATACTTAAAAAATAATAAAGTTATCCAAAACAAATGCACTATAAAGACCACATTGTTGTTCTGAAGGCTAACTTTGAGGATTAACGAGAGTTATATAACGTTTTACTATTGGCGACAAAATTCATAATTTTGGACCATGATCAAATGACGAAAACAACATCAGAGCATGAACACCTCTCCTAACATCCACACCAAACCAACGGGAGGACGTTTGGTTCTCGACATATTTAACGCGTATCGTCATCCTCGGCACAACGGATCTTTAGTGGTACAAGGCTCGAATTCATGACATAGGAGCCACGAGTACGTTACCTTGACCACTAGGCTACCGCGTCTAGAAAGAATAACGTTAATATATAATCTATCTTAAATACAGGCAAAAACTCATTTCGCTATAGTTAAGACTACTAGCATTATTACAATATGCGATAGTGAGTGAGTGTTTGTTATCGTCATTTATAAAGCAACACCAGGGCTATTGCCGATTGATGTTGCAGTTTTGAGCCAAGCTCTAGTAACGAGGGTGACACCTGAGCTCGTACCCCACTCTATTGAATTCCTAATCACGCTCAAGTGAGGAGTTTGAGACACGACAGATTTAACGTGCATCAAACTCCCTATACGGCGGATCTTCATTGATACCAGAACTCAACCGTCCTTCAGTGGGACAATAAATGAGTACCAAGCTCTCTCGGGAGCTTAACACTGAGGGTTTCGCGTCAGACGGACCACCTGATCGGAACATCTGCTCATGCACCTCAGGGTCTAAATTCACGTATGCTGATATGGGCACAGTAGACCTTGGCCCTCATGAGCTGTTGCGCTACTGAGTTAAGTTTAAGTGCTTACATTATTGTCATTTTTTAAAATTTCGTTTTGAAGCTTTAATTTAGACTATAATTTTATTGAAATTATTATTAAAATGTAATGAAGGGTAATTGCTACAATAATAATTATGAAAATAAGAACTATCATTAAAAAAATTGTTATGTAAACGATTTATAAAAAAAATATACCTCTTACTAAAATGAGCATTTTGCGCTTTATGTAAAATATTATATATTTTTATTCGAAGTTTTTAACTTCAGTAGAGAAATTGCTTCCATTTGCGCAATAAATATTACCATTTTCACTTCCATTTGAAATACTTTAAAATCGTTATTAAACTATTGAAAGACTTTGAAATTCTTATAGTCAGCGCTTCGGAGAAGAGAAAAAGAGAAATAAATTATACAGTAAAAGAGAGATTTTCCATTTGACTTTTAAATGTAAGAGCTACAGTTTCAAGCAAGAAATGGGCTTCTAGAGATACAGGAAACCATTTAGGAAAGATACGTAAAACTTTGCGCAGTTATTCCTCTCTTCTCGTTCTGCTTATTGCCAGATTTTAAAATCTTTTGAAAAGGTAGTGTAGTGTACTATAAAATGGTACACATTTGTTGTAAAATGAATTACTTAAAACGAAAACTTCATTGAAATTTGAAATCCTTTAAAGGAACTAATTAAAAACATTTTTTTAATTCAAAGATGTTTCTAAAGTATAGTAAACTAATTGTCTGGAAGAATCAGGCAATGTGTGATACTAATTGGAATAGAATAAAATGAATATACACATGCCTTGATCGCAGCATTTTTTAAAAAAAATTCCATTAGGAAAATATTAGTGTGATATTTACGTATAGAGATACAAGCCCTTTCCCAATCCCTTCTCTGGGTATTACCTGGTGCTACTGTGATGAGTATGTGAATAAGTAAGTGAGCGAGTCGCTTTCTCCTTTGGTATATAGATATAAACTTTAAACACACAAATTTTTTAAAAATTTAATAATTAATAGTGAAAATAAGTTTGGACAGAAAATGTTGTCCATACAAGTATTATTTTATGTTCGTAAAAGAATATTTTTTCCTCAAATTTTCGCGACTAATTAATTTAACTACATTAACCCAATGGAATCACTTTGAAAAGTTCTAATTTAAAAGCACAAAAGCGATTGGAATACGAGAGTAAACTTATATATATATCTCTATTTTAAAATGTGGTTCGTGATGCTGTAATAATTTTATTTATATATAAGGTCTAGTTATTAAAACTAAATCCTAAAAACTTGTATTTAACTGAAGAGGAGCGCTAAGAACGATTTGCTTATGGGGTCTCCTTACCTTCTAGCGCTTTCTGAAAAAATACCGCGGATGTAACAGATCATGCTGTTTTAGATTTCGCCAGTAATTTCCAAAAGCATCCATATAGTCGCCAAGTCACCAAAAATGATGCCAAAATGGCTGCATCGCCAAAAGAACTACATAATACATGTAAATTACAGTTTTACAATTTTTACAATTTGAGCAATGCAAATTGCCCAACCCCCGGCTTTTGTTAAAAAATATTTTTAATCAATATCTATCTATCTATCTATCTATCTATCTATCTATCTATCTATCTATCTATCTATCTATCTATCTATCTATCTATTTTTTATCTATCTATCTATCTTATCTATCTATCTATCTATCTATTATCTATCTTTCTATCTTCTATTTTATATATATATATATATATATATTATATATATATATATATATATAATATTGTTGATTTATTTGCTTTCTGAAACATAAAATAGCGATTTTATTAATTAAAACCATAGCATTTATTCTTCTCTAAAAGCATATCCAAACCAATTCGACAAAGCTATTTGACAGAAATGAATAGATGTATCTTGGATATATTCGGCCAACTCGAAATATATTGTGTCTTTTATCACGAAGGGTTCAGGGAAATAGGCAGGCTGGATGTGAAATAGATATTTCCCTTGAGGTTAGCGACAAGCGGAATTTCTATTCGATTCCACACCTTGAATGGCTGAGAATGAAGAGAGCACGGTGGTGATATATTTTTATATGTTATGAATTCTTACAAATCACTTGTAGAAGATTATAAGAAAGGTATTGGAAACCATAAACAAGTATATTTCTTTGAAAAGTATCAATACGCATCTTTCAACTTATAACAATATTCTTGGCTTTTGTTGAATTATTTTCATTTTTTTGCTACCAAAGGCTACTTTCACAAACACACATAGGATACATAATTAACATTTCTCTCTTACCTTAGAATATTGCAATAAAATTTTAAAAAATCTTTTTCATCTTTTGTAGAACAAATTGTTTTGTACCAGCATTCGCATTTATAAGTAATAAATAATACATAAAAATGGGTTCAAAAATTTCAGGAGTGATTTTCGGAAAGAATTCTGAAATGCTATCATAAAAAACTCACTGTTACGGTACACCTTTAGAAAGTTTTGAATTCTTATTTCATGTCATGCTACTCTGTTATTTTATCTATACATGTATATTTTATGTTCTGCTCTAAATATATTGATCTATCCTGTTGGTGTTAAATTATTTTTTCAAATTTCTATTAAAATACTTTTTTTTTATTTCAATAAATCAATATAAAATTCCATACCATATATATTTCTAAATTCAATGTTAAACTAACTATGAAATTCTCCTTAAATTTAAACAATTATTCAATTTTTTTCATTGTTTTTAAGTACAAATTACACTTTGACCGCTGTACACGTGAATATAGGGAATATGTAACAATATACAGGCATTTAGGTTGATTAAAATCCATTATATTTTTGGTAAAAAGTACAGGGACATCACATCACAGGAATAGTAAGACCTACTTAAAGGATAGTATAAAGACCAGCGTGCACAAACGCGTGCCACAAGAAGACAGAGGACTTAACATCAGTATCACACCAGGTGGCGTTAACAGTTCAGTTGCAGTCATGTGAAAACTGTTACAATATTGATCAAAACCCCAGGGCTGCCCAAGGAACATTAAGTTACTTCCATTTTGCTAACTTTTTTTTTAACATTTGTTGGCTTGTAGAGTTATCTGGGTTGCCACCTAATCTGCCAAATGCCGTCATTTCTTTACAGACAGAAACAAAATTCATCAGTGAACAATACCCAATGTCATTCGATAATTCAGGTACGATGACGATGACACCACGCCAGGCGTCTAGTCCTATGTTGAGCTGTCAACGGCAACCCTGTTACTGGTAACCGTACACGTAACTGTACTCATGCGTTCTGTTGTGCATGGTTTGTGTGGACGCATTTCCACCTGCTCCAAGAGGACATCGGCTACGGATGACACATGTCGTGAAGAAAGGGTCTCGAATAGTCACCTGACGAATAAGCTCGTCTGTACGCTTAGACGTTCACTTGTGCGCATCACTTCCTCTCCGGCGTCCACGCAGACCTTCCTGAATCCCTCTTGTGACCCAACTCTGGATGGTATTTCCATTGTGCCCAATACGAGATACTACTGTGTGCAGCGACAAATCCAATTCGTGGAGTTCGATAATGCGATCACATTGGTCATTAACTGATGGTATTGAATTTGCCGACGTCTCAGAGGCATTTTTTACCCTTTTACAAAAGTCTCAAAACTTCAGATTCTTTTTATGAGAAGGGAAATTTGCTGGCCCTTATTATCCGAATATGAGTACCACGTGATCAGATGCATGAGCAAATTTGATGATCTGCGTATCCACCACTATCGTTCCTAAAATTTGCATGACTATAACTATATTATTTCTTGGTGTTGCAATTTCACTTTTGAGGCGTGTATACTGCACATTAAGATTTTATAATCCTTAATACATTTAAATACTGGTCAGATGGCGATTACAACATTTATGCTGGTATATTCTCTTGTTATTTCTACAACACAATAGGAAATATTGTCAATCCCCGATAGGATCAAGTTGGATTTAAAGTGTAACAAATGTTTCAATATTCTGCACTACATTTTGAAAATCAAAGACTAGAGACCACGATTGGACCTAAACATCGCCAATCTTGAAATTCAAGACGAAGACCACTGTGGTACTTAATTCAAGGTTTGAGAAAGATCCTCTTCTCGATATACAATGATGATGAATAATTCAAAAGCTAAGAAAAATTACATTTAACATCACTGGTACATTTCTCAGAAATTCATATGTTAAACTGTACTCTTAAAATTCAATTCAAGCAATAAACTCCTATAATGGTTTCCATTACTCCTGAAATTTATAATTAATATACAACATTTATTAGTTTACTAATTAATAGAAAAGGTTAAATTTCACTTGGTAATTCATGTATCTATTTCTATGGCTCACATTTGCAACCAGTCGATATAGAGGCTGTACGAATTATTTCATCTGAATTTATTGACCTATTATTCAACTTGGCTATTAAGAAAATGAATTCATTTCAAAATGCATCACATCCAGACAGAGGATAATTCACTAGTTAGGACTAATATTGCATTTAACTACTTTCGGTAGTTGCATATTAAATATCTAGGAATGTTGTTTCGAAGATTACTGCCTTTGTCATGGCATTTTCCCCTATTGAAAATATGTACGTTCTTTAACGAAAAATGTTCAAACCATTTTACATTCATTCGTTCTTAATTAATCTGTATAACGATTAAAATTTGGTAATTAATTTTGTCATTCATTAATCAATTGAGAAATACTTAAAATATAATTTATAGAGCAATTATATATTATAGATCTGTACACACTTTCTAAAATTGAATAGTTTATAAAATCATTTGAATTCCAGACATAAAAGATGATTCAAATTAAGAACTATTGCCTAAAGTTAAGATTAAGTGCATTTGAGATCGATGTACTCAATTTTGATTAAAACATATATTTTTTGTAGATAATATTTATGGTAATTACTGTAACAAAAGTCGTGATTGCGATATTAAACACTTGGTGACTTGTTTTACAGGAATATTCAGAGTTTAATAGAGGTATTTTTAAGGAAAATTAAAAATAAAAAAATAAATTTTAATTAGAACTAGGGGGACCCCCTGTCGACTTAATGGTAGACCAATCCTCACAGTACAAGTTATACAACTGTTCATCTTCATTACTAAAAATGGTAAATTATTTTACATTTTATGTAGTTCTAATTCTTTTCAATATATTAAGCAGGAAAACTTGGCGATAGTCAATTTGGCCTCATTTTTGTGACGGAATTTGGCACGTTAAAGATTATATGGATGCTTCTGGAAACTCTTGGAGAAATCTACGTCATCACGAGATATGACGCAAGCGAATTTTTCGAGAAATCGCAGGAAGGTGGGGGGGGTATTCCTAGGCAAATCGTTCTTTGCACTCCACTTCATTTAAGTTTACTGTTTTACGACCAATTAACTATACCTTATTTATAAATAAATTTATTACAGCATCATGAAAAAGTTTTATATATATATATATATATATATAGAGAGAGAGAGAGAGAGAGATTCATGTCTAAAATACACATGATTAAAACCGATGCAAACAAGAGATAGTGCAGTTAAAATTTTGTAACCTTTTTTTATGGATTGATAAGAGCATAATCTCATATAATTTGTCTTATAGGCTTTGAGAATAGATATTTTCATTTCAAAGGTTCAGAATAAGGCCTAAATAAGCATTTGATTGCATCCATTTGATTCATAGAATGAAACGGATAGTGTTAAATTTATAAGAAATTGACTCAAAACGTTATTGCACAATGGCTAGTTAGCTGATTTTAATCAATGTTGCATTTAAGGTTACTGAGGATTATTAAAGACAAATTTATTTTTTTAAAACTATGGAATGATGAGAGAACGGCACCTCTAGCACTTAAATTAAACATTCTTTTTCTAATGGGCTGCATATTGGCAACTAAGCCTTTGCGGCAAGACCCCAAATGTGAAAGCCATTTCATGATGGCACCACTAGGGGCGGTTTTCGCTGCCTACTTTTGACACGAATTAATTTTAATTCAATTTTGCATAGGATGCTAAATATTACCGTGATTTAATTTTGCCGAAAGTTCCAGAGCCTAATTTACACTCACGGGATCTTTTATATGTCACATAATCATATGCCATGCGTGCCTACATTTACGCATCTAGAAAATCTATCGATTCCAGTAGGGATCGAATCCACGGCCTTAGTCTTACAAAGAATGCCCGCGACCTCTAAGCCACCAAGCCGGCCTTAAATTAAGTATCATACAGTAAAAAATCTTTGATGTATACTTTTAATCATAAGACAAACAACGGTATTCTATTCAAAGGAAACTCAATGTGTTATCCTTATACTCAAACCCGTAGTTTTACTTGCACACGGATAGCCATGAAACTAGTAATGTCCATGGTCGTAAGCTCGAACGGTTGTTATTGTAGATAAAACATGAATTCGTGTGTGCTAATGCATGTTCAATATGTCCTGCTCAAAGCCTTCAAGTCAGTGTAAGAGTTTGGAATTTAGAGTACTAACTCAGTTCATGTCATTAGATAATTATTCATAGTTAAGAAGGTTCATCGCCAATAGCCTCCATGTTGCATCTAAGGGTGATGTTAGTAAATACACACAGACACGCACACGCACTCTCAATCAAATGTATCCTGAAACTAGTAACCAAAGCCACTTCATCATAAGTGACATAGAAGCATCTGATTTTTAATCACTAAATGGCATTCTTTAAAGCATGATCGCTGCATAAGCTCTAAATATTATTTAACTCATCCCGAAACAAAATTTATCATTTTTGTTCTAGAAAAATCAGTAAAATCAATGCGTAATAAGCAAACAAAATAATGTAAAATCTGCGGTATAACGCGCACTTTTAACGCGAAAAAATAACATCGAAATTTACCGGTGTGCGTTTTAAGCCGGGTATAAAAATGAGGGTTTTAAAAGTAAAAAAAAGAAAGAAAAAGAAGAAAAAAATAAATGTGTGTGTGTGTGAGAGAGAGAGAGAGAGCACAAAAACAAAATTAGACTTTTACACCTATCGAAATATTAATTATTTCAATGAAGTGATATACTTTATCAATTTACAGAGTCGTAATTCTAAAAGTATACTATTTTTTCAAAAGCCTGGGAATAATACTTTGAATAAATGATTTCAAAATATAAGAGAATTGCATACGTACTTTTCAGGTTTCTTTGTAAAAAAAAGAAAGTGTGCATTATACGGCGAAAAAATTAAAAAATGCAGCTTGCAAAAATAGGTGCATGATACAGTATTACGCATTATACGCCGTATTTTACGGTAGATAGATATATAAATCAGTTACAAGTAATTATTTCATGTACTATAAATATCCTAACAGGTATATCTAGATTTTAAATCAAGGAAAAAAATTGCAATACATTTTTAATAACACAATGAATACCATCATACCACTATTGCCACTAATATCCTTAACTAGGGTTTAGTACAATCAATATACAAACTAGAATTTTCATTTTTTACGATAATCTAAGTCAAAATCTGGCAACATCATTTACAAAACGTTGCTTTTAAAACTTTATTTATATTGTTATTTCCCTCTGCCTCCTATAAAACATAGACTTGAAAAATCTTAATTTTTCAGAAACAAATTTTTAAAGGACATTCTGACAGGCATTGTTAAAGCTTAGAGGATAAAATAAAAGTGCAAATCTTGAAAGAAGATAGAGGAGATTTCTGGACCAGAAAACGAGTATTACAGCAGTCAATGTGTATGCAAGCCTGCCTATTTGAGTTTGATGGATGAGACGATCCAAGTTAAAGGATGATGCCAAAACGCTTTTTGAAATTTTAAAAGGGGAAAAAAATATCCAAAGACTGAATCACTTCTTTTGGACGAAATAAGAGAGGAAAAACGGGAAAATTTGGGGGAAATGCGATGACAAAAAAAGTAAGAACATGGTCGCGAAATTGTAGTTATAAAAACTGCATGTAAACGGAGATTTTTGAGCTACTAGATCAGTGATTCCCAAAGTGGTCTATATAGACCCCCAGGGGTCTATGACGACCTACAAGTGGTCCACACCAGCGAAAAAATAATTTGGGGGTCCATGAGATGTGAATGGGGGTCTATGATAGTGGCTCTCATTAAACCAAAACAGGACTTTAATCTTTTAAAAAAATTTGATCTAGTGGAAATTAGATTTTACCTATTTAACAGAATTATTTACTAAATTTTGTGAGGTTGATTTATGGTTATTAGGTGACAGCATACATTTCATCAAGACAAGGGGGATTTCAACATCTCTTTCCAGAATCAAGCTAAAGAAGTATAATATTGGACGTCGCGAATTTTCTCAATTTGTCACAGACAATCTCTGTCAGGAAATTTTAACCTACATTAAACATTTAAATACCTTTTACTCAGATTTTAAAGCTAGATTTGAGATTGCTTTTTTTATAGTAATACCACAGTAGACAATGCATTAGTATAGTGTCACATTGCAAAAATATGTTATATTAAAATAGGACCTGATCAGAATAGTCCCTAACGAAAATAAACGGATGTCAGCAATTTTAACTTTAAAAAAACCTGTTATTTGTCACAAATTATGAGATACCGAGAAAAAACTTTTATTGATTTTCCTAGTGAGGGGTAGTTTCAGAAAATTTGCCGATCTCAAAAACTAAAATAGAAAGAAAGAAAAAACTGTACACTTACTAACAAAGGATATTTAGGGTTAAATCTGACTAGATTGTATATATTAAATGTTGAAAATTTGTTATTAAAGCACCAGATTCATCCCTCTCGTTAAAAGCACTTGTTTGTTCAATTATTTTATGTAACAGTTATTTTATGTTTTATTTTAATTTTAATTCAATTCAATAACATGTGCTTTTTAAGTTTTAAACGCTATGCTTTACTACAATTATAAATTTAATTCTTTTAAAGTAAGTAATAGTATTAGCTGTCAAAAACATATTTAAGTTGATAAATTTGCAAAAATTCAATATTAGATATCAAAAAACATGGCAAGGGGTCTATGAGACAAAAAAGTTTGGGAACCTCTGTACTAGATTGATGTGGAGTTATTCTTGCTATTTCATTTATCTCCAGGTCAAATTTTCTTTTTATTTGAACTAATCATCTCATTATCATTTTGATTCTCAAGACAATAGAAATATTACACTTTGAAAAATCATAACAGTTTTGAGATAGATGTTTCTTAAATTCTATACTTTTTATCGGCTATTATTTAAATATTTTTATTAAGTTATTTAAATAAAAGAAAATTTTCAAATAACGTTAAGGGGACACAGTACGATTCAATTGAAAAAAATCGATAAAAAAAAATCAAAACCAATTTTTTTAGCCTAAATTATTCTTTACATACTTTTCTATAACTTCACAAAATTTGAAAGTTCTAAACTTAAAAAACGCAGAATTATGATAGCTTTTGCGTTTATTTTTATTCACATCCCTATGGCAAATCAAAACTTTAAGCTTATTTATCTCAGAGAGAAAAAATAACTAGTTAGTCTTTATTTAAAATGCTAAGGCTTTTTTCTATTGAACCCAATGCTGTGAATTTTTTTTTACCGATTGCTAATATACATGTAACAAAAGTTGGTATGCATTTTTCAATCAAAGCAATACTTATTTTTTTAAAAATATTTGAATTTAGAATTTGTTCTTTTTTAAGGAATTTTCAATAAACATTCATAAAAAGAAGTATTGCACGAATACCAATCATTTATCGCAAAATCCATACCAACTGTTATTAAACATAGTTTGACGTACTGAAAATCAGATTTCATGCGTGTACGTTAATTTTTGTAGGAGGAGTAGCATTTAAATCACTTCACAAATTTTCAGTTTTTCCTTAACAAATTAAATGGCTAGCTTTTTATGAAACTCTGAGCACAAAATCCGGTTTTATACAGTATACACACAGAAGAGGCAACTAAAAAATTTTAAAAATCCTTGAATCAAAACATTTTTGTAAATCATACCATGTCTCCTTAAAAAGTAAAAGAAATTTGGTAAATAAAATATACCACACTAACCATGCTTAAAGAGTAGGTTGATTGTTTCGATCAGTATTTCAGCTTCATATAAAGAAAAAAATGAAAAAACTTAAATATTTTCTATTTTAAGAAAGATTCGAAAATGCCATCGACAAAATTGAATCTGTTAAATATAGTTGGACCCTGATTTAACGAATGTATGGGAACCGAATATTTTATTCGTAAATTCGACGTTATTCGTAATATTGAGGTCCACAAAATACAATTTTTTTTATTTACCTTTTGTAAATAAGCAACTACATAAAAAATATCCACATAGTTAGAAATCACACACTTTTTATTCAGCTACTAAAATAACTTTAGTGAATTATTTTATTCCAGTTAATAGAAAAATTTTAAATACTAACTAATAGATGCTTGTCAATCTTTTTAAATCTTGTCCCCTAAGGGTTTTTCGAATTTATGCAGAGAAGAAAATAGTGTGTCATTTACATCGTGCTGCATGAGGCTTGTTTTCAATTTCCAAATAATGCAAGCATTAGAAAATGTTACAGTTTCGATAGGAGATCCAGTCAAAAATTTCCTGTCTGATTCAAACCTCACGCAATAGGTTACACTCATGACACATCTGCATCTGTAAAATCTAATAATGATCTGCACCCTTTCCCGTTGAGATTTTCTGCTTACAAGAAGAGTCTTCTCTTCCGGACAAAAAGGGTATGCCATTTGAAATGAAATCCAATTTTTTTAATCCAAACTAATAAAAAAATTCTTTTGGCTGTTGAAATAATTTATTAATTCGGGATTTATTATTAGTTAAATAGAGAGGATTTTGCCTTAATTATAATCAAGGAGGAAGGAGAAGAAGAAGAAGTACTCGTTAGATCGTGAAGTTCATTAAGTAGGGGCTCGGAAAATCGGGGTCCGATTGTATATATATATAAATAACATCACAAATTTAATGGAACACGACAAAAATCGATATTTTTAGCATGATATGGCTGGCATTAAGAATTTCTATGACACATAAACAATTTACACCAAAGACTGTATTTAATGTTTTCTGAAGTATTTGTTTCTACGTATATAAAAGGTATTAGGTTGCACTTAAAAAAACATTTGAGATGAAAAATTATTTAAATTTATTCCAATGAATTACCTAAAGTTTTAGGAGTCCTTTTATTTGTGGTGTAAAGAGGTACATTGGAAAATAAAATCATTACTCTTTTTGTGTTTAGAATACGAAACATAAACTAGAAAAAGCTCATAAATTTATTTTTCATTAATTTAAATAAATATTTATAATATTTAAAAATATAAACATCTCTCTTTGATTCCAATTTCTCGACATATTGCTTATTGAAACTATCTATTTATATTATTACAGGTTTTATAACTATATAATGACTGGTCTCATTTAACGCTAAAAATGAATTATTCCACAAAATAATTTTAAATTGCGTAAATGATCGCTTAATAAAATCTGGAACGTTTTAAGAATTTTTTGCGAATTCGCATTATTGAATTTTATTCAATCCAGGAACCAAAATAAAGCAAAACTTTTTCTCAAAAATATATATATAATAGGAAAAAATCAAGATAAATTACTCTTAAATCTTAAATCCCAAGACAAATTACAGCAAATCAACTAGAAAAACTATAAAGAACCTGAAACACAAAACTATTTAAAAAAAATATAAAGAAAGAATCATTCGACTAAAATAGATAACCATTAGGATTTCTATGGCTATCACTGATTTAGGACAGTGATACAGGGTTAAATATTGCTTTGTACGATCTAACCTTCCCCTCAGCAGAAAATTTAGATTTAATAGAAAACGGGAACACTATTGAAAGTTAGGATTAAGACTATACATGAAATGAACAAAAAACAGATAATTTTTTAAAAAATAATGAATAATGTAAATAGGATTTTCGTATGAAACAGATAATTATATAATGGAAATTTAAGTGAATTAAATACAAAACACAAAAACATACCTATATTAGTGATAACAAATATTTTAAAACCTTGTTGCCACTACTATGACCGAATACTATGAGGTATGACAGAACTTACAGAAAGAACTAAAAAACAGAGGTGCCATACCTAGATTGTTTTTTATAATTAATCTATTCCTCGTTATATGTAAATTATCTTTAATTTTAGAAACATTTTCCAAACTTATATATTCCTGCGTCATACACAATATCAAATTTCAATTCATGTTTTCTTCTCCAATTCAACAAACGTGAACTTATTTGCAATTCACAATCAAAATGGAACGTGAAAACTTACACCATTCCTTGTAGAGTGTATAAATTTTCCAATATTGAATATCTAATTATTCACTTGCATGTTATATTATAATACATAGAATAAAGTACCCATATGAGTTCCTAAATTGAGTACACAAACATCTCATGTAACATCTCCCAACCTATTGACCTTCCAGAGGTAAGGTTTTACAATCACCCGATCGTCCCAAATTATGCAAACAAAGCATCTCTTCCAGTAGTCCAGCAGCTGAACAATAGGTAATTTGTAATTGGAAACTAGTGAACAGTTCCAATGAATTAATTCGATATTTCTCGCAGAGTGACACGAGATGAAGTATAGTATAATGAAGGTTTCTGTAGAGAGGAATGGGTAATGACTAACAGCAGGTAGAGTCTGCAACATTTCTGTGTCGTATTGCTTAAGATAGGATAGAATTACTTTGAAGCAGAATAACTTTTAATAGATCTTTATAATTAACTGCTCTCTTAGAGTATGGATTATTCTACTATGTTAATTTTTATCTGAGTGTGTCTTATATTCTGAATTATTTAAATCAAATAAGGCATCTTATTGTATGAGGAAGAAACTAAAAGAAGTTATACATGTATATTGCACTAAAGGATAAGTCTTTTAATTATAGAATATAATGATTGGCAAGTATTCTAATTATTTGCCTATCATTATTTTATATGACTTTACTGGTTTCAAAAATATTACACTAATTTCTCTGACTTGTTAACATTTATTTCTTAAATGCAACTTGGGATGTCTTACATGATCTATATTGAATAAATGTTAAAAGATACTCGTAAGTCAAAGTTGGGTAACTTGCTTTGGCTCACGGGCCACATAGTGGTAGCGTAAGATACCGGAGGGTGGCACATTTTAAAATGATTGGATTCGTAATAAGAAAATAATAAATATGAGTTAAATAAAATAGTATCAGTTTTATTTAATAATTTTTTGAGCTAATTGCATATCATTTATAGATGCATGCGCATTTTAATTTTAGAATAAGTTTAATGGGGTATACGTACCCTGTGACGGTTCTATCTAAACTCTTTCTAATAATAATCTTTTTAGGGAATTCCTGGTCTTTAAAAATTATTTTATTATAAAAATCCTCTTCGAAGAAGAAAATGACTATGTTAATTAGGGCTACTATATATAGTCTCGGTTTTCAGATTAGAGAAAGAGGCGGGAGAGATATTGGATAGACTGCTATCGGAGCAGAGATCAATCAAATTGAATGTGAATCGCGGATATTTAATATTGGATGATTGAATTACTTAAGGTGACGAATTGTCACTGGGATTAAATCCAGAGTAAGTAGCTAAGAAGTCAAAGTGATCGCCTTGAGTAAGTGTGGTTAGTATGAAAGTTTTCTCATATTTCGCTAACCTCGTTTACTGTCTGCATAGTGTTTAATTAGGAGGTTCTCTTAGACTGGATTGATTGAATTTTTGTGGTGATTAATATTGTGAATAAATTGGATTATTTTGTGGATCTATGGCTAGTGTTCCTTCCAACCCTCCTACACCTTCAAGCGCGCAGGCGACTATTACAACCCTATAATACTTCTCTACAATTATTTTTTTTCTTGAAATCAGTAGTAAAAATGCTTGTTTATGTAAATTTTCATGACAGCCATCAAGTTTATGCCATTTTGTTGAACTTACATCTTTAATTACTCCTGTTGATCTTCATGCAAGAAAAACTTCGTTCACAAACTTATGTTGATTAAAATATAAGGAACAACTCTCCAGCAAATCTCTTCCTTCAAGGGAATTTTCAACTGACAATGATTTGTAAAAGTCAGTGTCATAGCATTAAACACTTTCTTCATAGTGTTATCAGACTGTAAGTCAATAGGTTCAAACTGTAATTCCTTAGGAGCTGTATCAATATCAGCAGTAATGGGATACCAGAGCAATTTAAATTTTCGCTCAATATTCCTAAAATTCTTCAACCTTATGGTAACTTCGTCTTCCAAACTCTACAGATGATCACTTAGTAGAAAAATTTCAGGTACTTTGTTTTCCTAATAGTGAAAAATAAAAGACGAATTTCGAATCACGCATGGAAAACAAACCTATCTCAGTTCAAATGAATTTCCTGACTGCCTTGGCAGACTGCATAAAAATTCTTTGCGGGTCGCTAGTTGCTCATCCCTGTTTTTAGGCAATAATTACGAATCATGATATATTATTGTATGTTACCAGGAAAAGATTATTAAAATTTGCATTAATGCATTATATATACTGAAAATCTATGTGCCTTGAACATTGTGTAGGGTGATTTGTGAAGACTGCAACACAAGGCGTCTTAAAATGTAAAAGTGGTGACATGGTGATAACTAACCATTATCTTTTGATGTTTTTTCGTATAAATATCTCAATTCTTGATTTTATTTTAAGTTTTTTTTATGTCAAATATAGTTCAATGTCAAATCTTACCAATAAAATGATTAAATCATCTTCAAACGTAAGTATGAGGTGATGCATCTGAGAGATGCCCCGCGTCTATGGATGGAACTTTTTGAAGGGCGCCTAGCGAAAGATTAAAAAACTTTTCAGCTAGAATAGTAACGGAAATAGAGTATCATAAATTTTATTAAATAATTTGACAACTAAACACAACAGAACTTTTTGGTGTTTTCAAACAGTCTCTTTCTACCTGACCCGGAGTGGGGTGACTCTTACCCTACATCTCGAATTTCAGCCGGAGTATCCACCCTGTGGGTGGAGTGGTATTTTTTCTACCGGTCATTGGTTCTCGGGGCGATGTCAGATGAAAAGATCCCACAATATTTAAGGGTGCACGTGTGGATGTGAACGGTGTTATTCTATCCACATAAAGAGGCCAATTTTTCAGCTATGTGACACGAAAATGCCACACTATCAAAAGTTTTAAAATAAGTAAATTCCTGTAAACTCTAGAAACTCCCAAGAATTAGTGTAATAAAAACTATTAAAATTATTTACATAGTATGGAGATTAATAATGCTATTTATATAAAAATATTTAATAATATTATTTATATAAATCAAAATATTGATAATATTTTTAATAATAAGTAATATATGTCAGTTATAGACAGGCACATTTGAAGAATAGTGAAGGAGGAATAGTTTATATATTCAAGGATGATTACATAAATTTCAGCACTAAATGTATCAATTTGTCATTCCAAATGGAATTGGAATTAGTAAATCAGCGAAATGACACTTTTAAATGTATTTTTTGAATACTTTTTTAATAGTTATCATCAATTATTGTATAAGAAACTGCGAAATTTATGCAAATGAATCTAATTTCCAATAATACAAATTTAAAATACCTTTCAGTTTTCCGCACGAAGAGTTAGAAAAATTCTGAGCATTCAAACAAAATACTCCAGTCTCCTATACTGAAAGCACATTGACTTTTTCATGTTTTTAACAAATTTAAGTATATTCATTTCAAAACTCGTTATAACAATCGCATTTATTGAGCCGAAAGATAACCACCAATGAATATCAAATAATTTACCTGAATTCCTTTATAAAAACTTAAAAGTCTCAAGTATTTCTTGCTTCAAAGGTGCCAAAAGCTATTCCGCTTCCATGGTTAGACGCGCACGTTAACCGAAAACGAAACAAAAAAAATATTTGTCCTGGAGCGTTGGAACCGAGAAAAAAAGGGATCCAAAACTCTTCAGAAACCATTGTGTTAATATTTATTGGTTACTATAGCAACGCATCGCTTTCTCATCATACCTCGTGTCCCTGTGGAGCCGTTTCAAAGATTAATGAGTCAAAAAGGTCAAGGAATGAGAAAAAAAAATATGCAAGTTTGGAAAGAGAAAAACAGTTATTTTTCTTGCCCATTAATGCGGTTTCTAAACATGAATGTTTTTGTTTCAGGTTTTGGAATGTGGTTTATCGATTTTCTGTACCATTCTTTTAACAGTATTCTGTTTTTGTTGAATAAATTTTCGATTAAAATGTACGAACTTTTTAAAAAAAGAAAACATTTTTAACTATCTCTGTGGAGAATTTCCAGAAGATTTCCAGGAAGAAATCCTATAGAAAAAGGATTTCTTTTATTTTCTAAAGGATTTCGTGTTCTTTATTTTCGATTAGTAAATAAGAATTCTGTTCTTGATATTCATTTAGCAATTTAGTAAATAAAATATAACCACACGCATCATGTAGTCCCCATATATATCGATTCCACCTCCTAAGAACTCACTTATTTCCTAATACAGATTTAATTAGGTAATAGATATTAATGAGAAATTTGTTTTAAGGTATCCGACTACCCTAAAATTGTGAATTTTGCCAAAAATTTACAATTTTTTTCATAATTTTATTTTATAGACCATCTTATTAGGTTTATAAAAATACCAAATTTATTATTTTCCATTCAATAGAAAAAGAACTACAAGTTCTTTAGCAAAAGCAGATGCCATTACATTAAGCAAGATGTCATACTTTAAAGCGTGTGTTACCCGAAATGTATTTTTTTTTTGAAAATGTTCAAATGGGATCAGCGTTTGTCAAAAAAGTTTTGAAAAAAAATAACTAAAACACTTTGTGTATGTACTATATAATAGTAGAAGTGTTTTAACTTTCAGATTTATCAATCACTGTTTATTACAAAATTAACAGTCCCTCTATCTTATTTTTTGCAAATTTTTACCAGTTTTTTCCCCTTATTGTAATAATAATTTCTTTTTTATCTTCTTAATTTTAGCATATTTTTCTTAAAATGTACTAAACAAATCTAAAAACTGCAAAATATCCCTATATCTCCATTTTTTTATGGAGATGGTCTTATTACAAAGAATTTCAAAAAACAATGCTTATATATTTTCCAAAATTAACAATTTCAAATATAAAGAATATATATAGGGAGAGATATATATTATTTAGCGCAAATTTAGTGCAAATTACATTTACTTGACATGAATATTTTTAAAGCGAAAGTCTGGCCTGTTAACAAATCACTAATTTATGACTGCATATATGTACAGGTGATATTATGATTGGGGGTTCTCTTTAATTCTAAAAATTAATTCCCTATCAATATTTTAGATTTTTTAGTATTTATAGATTTACTTATAATTTTTCTTATTATTTTTATTAAGTTTTACCTTTATGCGGTGCTGCTCTTAGTTCATATTATATTGGCGGGAAATGTTAACATGGTGATGTGTTGAGGTAATATGTTTATTTATATTAACAATATTCCATACAAAATATTTTTAATTTCTTCATGAAGTAGTTTTCATTAATTTTTCCTGTTATAATTGTATTTAATAATAGCATTAGAGTATTTTAGTTTCTAGTTATGGTATATTTTAGTATTTCCTCCTTTTCCTAAATTACAGTTGAACAGGCAAATTATAGGTGAATGTTGGCTAGCCTCAGAATTTTGTTTAAATCTGCATTCTTGTTTCTTAAGGCCAAAAAATTGTTATTGTACTATACTGTGTTTAATATTTTTTTTTACCATTTCGTCTAGTTATATTAAGAATTATAACTATTTGTATATATTATTATTATTGTAAAATATATATTCCAAAATAAAAATTCTTAAAGAAGAAATATTTACTCAACCAGAATTTTTATACTTCCTACTAAACTCATTAATAATAAATGTACAATTTTAGTAAACATATAGAAATATAATTTACAAAAATTTACATTCAAGCAAGGTTTTTTAAAGTCGTTCTCATTCTCTCAGTTTATAACTGTAGCATCATTTTTTAACAATTTTTTACTTATATAAACAACTTAAATAGGCATATTTTCCAAAGAACTATTTCATGTATCTGAAACATACAAGGGTTTGTTATTTGTGCAACATTTATATATTATTTTTCTAAGTATTCCCATGGAAGTAACATTTCATTCATACAAACTAAAAATATATATTAAAAAATACCTTAACTGAAATAGAAAATAACAGAAGCAGAGAAAATTTTAGTAGCAATTTTTCAATGGATATTTTTAATGTCATGTAAAAAAAAATGATAATTTTATTTCCCCATTAATAAATGATTTTCTAGATTTTTCAGTTAAAAAACTGAAAGAAAATAAAGTCTTTACTATTATCTATATAATGTGTGCATATTTATACATTAAAAGTATATGTACAAAAAATTTTCAAAACATCAGTTCCAGTGCTTCGAAAAATGTAGATCGCGGATATATATATATTTGTATAATATTTACATACGATTTATATTGCATGTATACGAAGAATTTCCCTTTTATATACCTGAATAATTTTTCAAGATTAAAAAAAATAAAATTCCGTGTAAATAGTGATTTTTAGATAGAAATTAATTGCAGGACAAACTTCACATATTAAACTTACTTTTCTTCAAAATATAAATTTCATTTTTATCTTTTCCAATTTCCCCCCAAATTTTGCGGGACTTACAGTAAATTGTAATATGATATATCAAAAATACGCAGATATTTTAGAATGAAAGCAAATATAATATAAACTCCAGTCAAGTTTTTAATAGAATCTTTTTGTATGGAAATGTAAAAGCGTTTTTGAAGTACGTAAAAACGTTTTAACGCTCAAACTTTGCATTTAAATTTCTCATTTTCGAGTGGATAATGTTCTTGGCTTTTTATAAAAGCTTTTTATTTGTTTTACTTTTGTTCGAAATAGGTAATTTGTTTTTTGTGTAAAAGCTTTTAAATTTTATGATGAGGAAACTGAAATGCACTTCTAAGTAATAGAAGCACATTATAAATAGAACGTTTATACGAACACATTATTCCCAATTTCAACATATGATTATATCTTAGAAAAACATGTCTACTGTCACTTTACTTCAAATTTTGAACAATTAAAGCTTTTTCAATGTAAAAAATTAAATTCATCGATTAAAAACATCTGTTTTTATACATATTTCGTACGTTAAAAAAGGATAAGTGAAATTATTGTCAGATCATTTTGTAATTTTACCAACTTCATGTATTCTTGTGTTTAAAGATATATATTTTCATAGTTGAACGTTTCTGTAATTTACCATCTAATTTTTCATAAAAAGGTGTAAAAATTCATAAAGTTCGTGTAATTGGTCTTAAAACCTATAATTTTTTTTAAACCTCATGGTGTCCGACTACCCTAAAATTGTGAATTTTGCCAAAAATTGCCAAATTTTTTATGATTTTTATTTTATAGATCATTTATTAATTTTATAAAAATTACTAGTTTTATTGTTTTCCTTTCACTAAAAGAAAAACCGCAAGTGTTTTAATAAAAGTAGAGGCGATTACTTTAAGCAAGATGTCACACTTTAAAAAGCGTTTTACTCGAAATAGATTTGTTTGAAAATGCTCCAACGGGGCCAGCGATCGGTAAAAAATTTTGAAAATAATTAATTGAAATTACAAAATGTACAGCCTCTTATGTTAACATAATCACTGTTTTTTTAAGCAATTTCATGTAATAATTAAGATAAAGGGCTCTATTTTTTGTAAAATTAAAATATCTCTTATCCTGAAGGTCATTTCAAAAATGTATAATATAACAACAAATCAGAATTGAAAAATTGAAAATTTGTTCAAAAAATTTTGATACAGAATGGGACCCGTTCATGTCATTTTTTGTACATTTTTACCAATTTTTTCCCATTTTTGTAATAATAATTTCTTTTCTAGTCTTAATGTTGACTTATTTTTCTTAAAATATGCTAAACCAAATCTAAAAACAACAAAAAATCCCCATATTTTCATTTTTTATAAAAAAAATTGTCGCGAGTAATCGATACCTAGAAAATAAAATGTAATTATATTGAAACCATTAGGAGTATGGCAAGACTATTTTTTCTTCACCCAAATTCAAAACTATAGAAAATATTTCCCCCTATTTTCAAATAGATTAATGTCATTTTTAATTATAACCCTATTTGCATTTTATATACATAATGTCAAGACAGAAAATATGTCGAACACAATTACTCAAACGAGAATATTTAGAAAAAATTAATTTTCAAATCTATTGGTACCAAACATAAAACCTCCGTAGTGGTTGAACTGTTATAATTTAAGTTTATTGTGTGCGAGTAATAACATATTACTGTGTTTTCTCTTGTATTTTGTTGTTCGTTAAATATACGTTTGTGCAATAACCAAGCATATTTGAACATGTTAAAACAATTGCTGATAATGACAAATAATTTTTTCTATTATCGCAGACTACATATTGCAATGCATTTTTCTTACTATGTTTATTTTTTACGTCTAAACTATCTAAAATAAACATTCATATGTTAGTATTTACTTTTAGCCAACTTATGGTCCTGTAAGGATTTATTTACACATTTTGTTTTTAAATCGTATATTAATTTCTAGATTTAATTCATCAAAATAAATTTTGTCAGATATTAAAATTTAAAATCCCCATTAAAAGTAATTAATTTCCGTTTTTAGAAAACGAAACTTACCTCAAACGTGATTGAATAAATTAATTTTGAGCAAAAATAAAGGAGGAAAAAAGTTTAATTCTTATACAAACATTGCCTTAGATCGGGGCTTGAGTGAGTGAGTGAATATTAACGTCGCAGTGTTCAGCTACTCCAGGGCTTTTGGTGACGGACTTCGTAATTTTGAACCATAGTCATGTGACAAAGATTAGATCAAGGGGCGAGGGGAGGGGCAACATGTTATGGCTCGTGTGCCGCAGTGGGGGAGTAAGGGATAACGGAGGGTCGAACCTTTTTAAAATAACTGCATTCCTTATTAAAAAGAATTATAAATATAAGTTAAATAAACTAATGGCAGTTTTATTAAATTTATTTATTGTGTTAGTTTCATATCAAAAGCTTCAGATACATTTATCTTTAAAGTCAATTTAAGGAATCAAATATACCCTGACACACGCTTCACCCATTTATTTAAAAACAGGAGTGAGACTGCTTATTGAAATCCTCATCAAAGCCTGCAAATTTACGCCAATCAACTTGCATCTATGTTTACTCTTGTTGATTTTCAAGCAAGAAAAACTTTGCTCGCAAATATCTTTCGAGTAAAATATAAAAAAACAATTCCCCAGCAAATTTTGTCATACATAGAAATTTTTCAGCTGACATAGATTTGTAAATTCAATAAGGTATCCAACTACTTGCGACAACTTAAAAAAAATGGAGATATGGAGATATTTTTTTCCGTGTTTATTAGATATACTTTATACATTTTAAGAAAATTATGATAAAATTAAAAAGATAAAAAGAAACTATTATTACTAAAATGGGAAAAAATGGCTAAACATTTACAAAAAATTACATATACGGGACCCATTCTGTACAAAAAGTTTATAAATAAGTTTTCAATTTTAATATGTTGCTTTGCTATTCATTTTTGAAATGACCTTCAGGATAAGAAACATTTAAATTTTTACAAAAACTGGAGCACTTTATCTTAGTTATAACATGAAGTTGCTTAAAAAAATATAGTGATTATAAGGGACTGTAAATTTTGTAATAAAACAGTGATTGATAAATCTGAAAGTGGTTAAACACTTCAACTATTACACCGAACATACACACAAAATTTCAGTTAATTATTTTCAAAACTTTTTGAGCAATCTCTGTCCCCGTTTGAGCATTTTCAAAAAGATACATTTCGAGGCAAACGTATTTTAAAGTACGACATATTGCTTAAAGTAATGGCATCTGCTTTTACTAAAATACTTGTACTTTTTGTTCTAGTCAATGGAAAATAATAAACTTGGTAATTTTCATGAAGTTAAAAAAATGACCTATACAATAAAATAATAAAAACATTTGTCAATTTTTGGCAAAATTCACAATTTTAGGGTAGACGGATACTTTAATGTCATAGCATGAAATATTTCCTACACACTGTTATCTGTCGAACTGCAAATCAATACGTTCAAGCAGTATCACCTCAGACATTGTATCTATCAATATCAGAAAGTAATAGATTAGAATTTAATTTAGGCTCAATTTTCTTAAAATCTTGAAACCTTGTGACCAAAATCTCCCAAACTTTGCTGAGGATCTCGTAATAGAAATACTTTCAATTACTTTGTTTTCTTAATAAAGAAATAAAAGAATTTTTTTTATTTCTGGTGGGAGAAGGATGGAGGGATTGTGACAAAACGACAACGAATATCGTCCAGCTATTAAATAACTTGAGTGTCAATGTTAAGATCTTTTTTCAGTGAATGCAGTCGCACGTGAATGTCTGCGTAAATGAGATTGCAGATGGTTTGGCACGTGAGGCAGCCATAAAGATTCATCACATGATGGCTGCCTGACCTTTTCAGATATTGCTACCCGAGCAAACAAAATATCAGCTCCTTTTGGAGGCAGGCCCCCGTACATGAGTGGTATGAAGGAAACCATCCTGGTGCTGCATTGTATGAGACATGTAGTAGGCGAGATGAAACTGCTCTTGCTAGGCTTCGCAGTGGACATACTCGAGCTCCATGGCATGTGGCGGGTCTTCAAGTTTACCCTTTTTCTCCAAATTGCGATGTGGTTCAAGCCGCTCCTGCCCACATCTTGGCTTGAATTGGTTGCCATAAGAGCCAGCTGCTCTCATGTCCTTCTACAGTTCTTCATTGTTTAAAAACACGCAGGTTCATTGACTTAAGCTAAATGTTTCTGTCGATCAAGTGGGATAAGAAATATTTATACGAGTTCTGTTTTTATAATAGTGAGAAATACAAGAAAAATCTTTAATCGTGCACGGGAAAGAAATCTCGGATTTTCTGATTGTCTTGGCAGAATTTGAAAAATCTTTTTGCTCATTGCATGTAACTCACGGGCCTATAGTTGCCCTCTTCTTCCTTAGATAAAGATAAATTATGATAAAATCTATACTACATATTAAAAGTTTTAAGATATCCAATTCCAAAGCACTTAGTGAAAATATTAAAAGATGAATCACTTATATTTTCCTGCCCATGAAGCTAAAAAGAAAAATAAATTATTTAATTTATTTGCTGGTTCCAAAAATGTTTTTCAAGTAAGCGCTTAATATTTTTAAAACGATTTTTATTATTTAATTTAATGGACTTGTCCAAGAGGCTTTTAAGAATGAAATTTGCATGAAATCCAAGCAGTTTTCATTTAACATTTATTTTGTTCTCAATCTGTTAAAATATTTCCTAGTTTCTGTTCAAGTTTTTATTAACGTATACTCATTATTCACTTCAAACATCTTCCTTACCAGTATTAAATTTATCAACTTTCATCTATTTGAATAAAAATTCGAAGAAGATACATTTTTAATGCTTAAAATATAGTTTTTTCATTTTTTTATCATTTAAAAGAAAATTTTTTCATTTATTCAGTGTACTCTTTTTTTTTGTTTTACAGAACTCTTAATATTTATTTTGATAAAATTTTTCTTAAAGTGAAATTTTTCTCGTGTTTAAAATGCTTCTTCCATTTAATTTTCAGATAAAATATTTTAAATTATATTTTTTTTATAATATTTATAAATCACTAGAGAATTTTTATTTCTTTTGAAAATTTCTTTAGGTACTTCGTAGTTGAAATTCATTTAGTTTGGTTATAAAGAAAAATAATTTAACATGACAAAATTCAAAAGTTTTCTTTTTTCCTTCTCTTTTCTGTAGTTCAAATTTTATGAATAAAATTTATTTTAAATTTACTGGAGGGGGGGGGTACTCCCATTGTTCAAACAGATTGCTCGAATTGTAAGACAGTAATTTGCATGATTTATGCAGTTCTATTTAAAAGTTCTTTTTTTTCGCAAAATTCGTTCTTGTGTGTGTGTGTGTTTGGCGTAGCTTTTCAGTTAAATTCGTCACTAAGTTAAATTTTTTCTAAGATTGGTAAACCTGCAGATTTTGCAGCTTCCTGGAAAATTGACTATTTAATCATTATTAATAAGTCTTCGTATGAGATGACGTCTTTCTTCTAACGCAACGATTCCAATCTAGGCAATCATTGCGATATATATATATATATATTTTTCCGCGAAAACTTTCAATAATATACTATCGCAGCTATATTGGCGACATTATATGAAAGGAAGCTCATGGTTGCCAGTTCAGTGCGTATGACGCATGCAAAATCAGGGTTGCCAACTTGGTGAGTTATCTTGAACGTTGGCATTGTTACGATAGTACGGAATAAATTTATTACAGCATCACGAAAAATTTTTTTTATATTCAGTAAGAAAGTTATAAGGAGTTATTTGAATACATAGAGAAAAATTTAAATCACAATTTTCAACATTTTTTTTTAAATCATGTGCATTTTAATTAATTATTTATTTACTTTTCTTCATATTTAGTTTTTGAAAACCGATCTAAAATGGAGATTTTCGAATTTTTAATCCCAAGTTCTCATAAACTAGAACATTCCTACTAATACAAGCTGCATTCTCTACATCCAAAATAGCCTCCGGAATTTCGTACCCCATTTACAAATATCGCACGTCAAGTTGTGCGTTATAAAGCAGAGATTGCCAATTGTATAGCATAGGAGTCGGAGAATGTTTCTACTTTCACCATGAGTGAATTTAAACTGTTTCTTTCCAGATTCTCTGAAATGCAGCAATTTGCTTCAACTACGCTTTTCCCAAACGATTTGTGAATGGAAAAAGTCCAAAAAAAGTTTCTTATTTTCGGGATTTCTTTAAGTGAAAACTGTGCAAGGAATTTGTATTTGTATTTGCAACGGAGAAAGTACTGTTAAATATTACGTAACAAAAAGCAAAACACTAATTTAATCAAAATATAAATTCTAATAAGTATTTAAATTTAATGGTAAGTATAACGTTCGTTTCTTTTTTTTTGATCACGGTTTTTTTTTCCAAATTTAATTAGCTTCGCTTATAGCTCCAAATAATTTGCCTTGTTGATCATTTAATTTAATTAGCTAGTTTGTAATCTACTAATTAATTTAAAAGATTAAATCCTACAATTTCTTGTTTAGTTTCTGTTTTAACATCTCTTTTTCAGTTTTTTTTCTTGTCATCGTTTGCTCACACTTTTAAGAGTATTATTACATTAGAGAATAACAAGAAAAATAAATAAAATATTTTAATTGGGAAAAATTTTTATACACACAAATTAAATTTTACAATAATTTTTCAAGTTATAAAACTTTTGGAAACGTTATTTGCATTCAACAAGAAACAGATTTCTAAAGAAGTCGATAAAATGGGCTTAGCGGAATATTTCATTTTCTTTAAGGAATATATATGCATAACTTGCTGAAAAAATTTTAAAAAATTACTTAAATATAAATAAAATAATTTTATATGATCTATAAAAACATAAAAATTCAATAATGTGCAAATCTGAAAGAACTACATGCTTATATATACACACATATATATTTTCTATAATCTTATTTTAAGTCAATATTTCTAAAGTAAAACATAAACTGTTAATACAAATAAAGAAAAGATTTTGTCCGATTTCAATATTTACCTTTCCAAAGTACTTCAGAAAAACTAGTAAGTTAAATATTTATTTAAATTTCCAATTAAATTCACTAATTAGAAAGATATAATAAAATGCATTAGAATATATATCAAAAATACAGTTTATATTTTTTTTCATTTGAAGTTCTAAAAAATGCATTTTTAATTTTTATTTAACATTTAAAAAACTCACAAATATTTCCTATAAACTTTATCCTTAAGAAACATTATTTTATTTTAAAAAATGAAATAAATCAGGGGATTGCTTATATATAAAGTAATTTTAAAATATAATACTTTCCAATTATTAGAATAAGTTATGTAAGCAAAAAACCCTAAAAAATAAATTCGAAATGTTAGTGAAATTTTAAGAAGGAAATAAATACATTGCATAAAATGATAAACAGATCTTAAATATATGATTTTTATTGACAAGAATGTTTAATGCAACTTTTAAATGCGTAGTTCATTTTTGTATGAATTTCCTTATTCTTTTTATACGCATCAGAATATTAATGACTTCCACATGAACGATTCACTTTCCAATAAAACTTCAGAATACTTTTGTCACCTATATATATACATATATTATTTTATTTCTTGCCCTTAAAAATGCTGAAAAATGATTCTTCATTTTAAAATCATGAAACATGCTAGCAGAAAATGAAAATAAATGATAAGAAAATATAAGTCGATGGAAGTTGGAAGATGAGAAATGTATATAAAAATCATTCTCAGTTTTTCTTAGAATTTTTCTTTTTTATTTATAAGAAGAAAGTTCTATATTCAATCTTCTTTTCTGTATTCTGATTCATATCTTGAAAAAAAATTTAACTTTGCAAGATTAGATCATTTTTTATAAGTTAATTTTTTTCTTCGCTTAATTTATGTGCTAATATTTTAGAATATTTCATATTCGATACTTAAAAAAGAAAAATTGAAAAAAGAAAACATGGTTCTCTATAATTATATTCAAATGGATTGACACATAGTACTATAGTTTTTAATGAAATGTATAAAAATTTACTGACTGCTTTTTAAGAAAATTTTCGTGAAACTAATATAACACTTAGAGATTTATGCAAAAGTTTTCCGTGCAGTTTCATTATATATAATAAGGTATCCTCAGTCAAACACATTCATATATTGGTAGTACGTATAATGATAATGTAAAAATGCAGAGAAAGATTTTTAAAAGAGACATTAAGATGTCATTTTAATTTTAAAAATAAGCGATAATTCTCAGAAGAGACAGAAAAAAGAGGAAAGAATTATAATCGAGTTCAGAAATACTCTTTGCAAAACATTGCTGTAAACAGTATTTTCCGCCTAGACGGTTTTGTTGGTAGTATATGTTTTTAGTATTTGTTTTAATTCAAATATATATAAAATAAATTTCAAAGAAACTTTCTGGAAGAAATTCTTTATGATTCTCAATAACAAAATACTTACAAACAATTGATAACAATAAGTATTTAAAAAAATCTTACTGTTAAAAATTACTTTAGCAGTTCCTTTAATCTTTTATACTTGTAGAAATATGCGAAACCATGAACATTTTACTCTTATTTATCGCATGCATGGTGTAAATATACGTAAACAATTTTAATTTAACTTCCACATTTCTTATTTACGAATTCCTCAGATTTTTTTTGAAAAAAATTCATTTATCTCAATTTTACAATTATTTCTTAAATGTAAATTAATTGTTTTAAATATGCTAAAAAGAAACTTTTTTGAAAACTTTTTTGTTAAGTTATATGATTTTTTAAAGATTTGTAAATATAATAGAAACATCAAACACCTTTTCATAACTCCGAACCATTTGTCTAGAACTTTAAATACATCGTAGCAAGCGAGATAAATTTTATTTGTTGGGAGAGCAATCTGAGAAAATCAGTTCCTAAGAGCTGACAAATATTGGGAACTAAAACTTAGCATAAAATACTTTCATAAATGTATTTAATATATAGTAATATCCCGAGCTTACGCCATAGGTGGGACTGAGCGATTATAGAGTAAGTCGAATTCGTGTAAGTGGGGGTATAAGTAATGCATGCAAATACATGTAAATTATTTTTAGTTGGTGCCACAAACGAAAAAAAATAATAATTAAAAAAAAATTTACAAAAGTTTAGGTTACACAAATGCAAAATTGCAATCCAAGTCATTTTGATGTACAAGGTTTCATGATTTCTTACCAAGTAGCCCACCAATCTAAAGCGGTTTTTTTACACCACAAAATTCCCTCGTAGCATGCTAATAATTTTTTATTCATTGGTTTGTTTTAAAAAACGCTCTTCGTTGGAGTCCATATTTTCTAAAATGTATAACCTTTTTTTCAGTTAAACTGAGGACCTATGTCGAATTCCCAACTCACCATCATTCGATATTCTGATTGGACTGGGTGTTAAGACTCAAGCTCTTCAATCTCTTGCTCATGCATTTCTATGAGAACTTCAGTGTCTTGCTCTTTTGATGCATTTCTATGAGAACTTCAATGCCTAGCTCTTGCTTCTGCATTTTTGCAAGTTCATCAGTTGTCAGCTCCTTATTGTGAGAATCCAGCAGTTTTTAAATGTCATCACTATCCACGTCTAAATTTACTTGAAGCGGGAAATGAGTAATAAAGTTTAGTAGCGGTCAAAGAAAAGACGAATCGACGAGATTTGAAAATCACGTAACCCTGAGTTCGCGTAAGTCGAAGTATTACTGTACTAAAACACTGATTACGTACACTAGTAAATTTTAAAATGATCCTAAATATAGATATATACAGTGAAAAACATATTTTTGAATAAATCTGCGTTTAATTTCAGGAGAGAGGTTTTATGTTTTCCTATTAAAAAATATTACTGTTAACTTTAGTTACAACACACTGTGTATGAGAAAGTAAGTTATAGCAAAAAATTCCTATATTAATCATATGGCGTATAATTTATGTAATGCTATGTAAAAAGAAATCTATTTACGTGTATTCTTTATTTTTGCTTCAATGTGTGAGTCCATGAAAGAATTGTAAATAACATATAGGCCTAAGAATTTTTATGCACAATGTGTTTCGAATAATAATAAAGGATTTTTTTCCTTTCTTTTATGGACATTAGAAGAAAATTTTATGAATATTTCTTTTTATTTAAAAAAATATTCGTGATGCTGTAGCAAATTTATTTATACACAAGATACTGTTAAAGAAAGCAACTACATTTTTGCAACTGAATAAAGAAAAACCATAATTTGGACAAATTTACTCCTGTGATGATGTTGAGGTTTTACATAAACGTACAAAAATGGATAAACGTGACGATGCATTGCATATTTTACATCCAATTATGAATCAAGATCAATATACAGAAAAATATAGAACGTTGTATGAAATTCAAAATAAAAACCAAGATTAAGAGTGTCGTCTGCGTTTTTAAGAGTAAGCTTGGCATTTTCCAGGACTGTTCGTAAATCACAATGGTAGGTTTTAAAAAAGTCGGTTTATGTGTAACATCGAAGGAACAATATTTACTTATGAACACTTGTATATTGCTTGTGAAGGTGCAGAAACAAAGCAGAATAAAAAATCAGTGCAGTTTAGAGGAAAGATGATTAGGAATATCGTTTTTGAAGAGGCACTATGTTGAAGTACGAATTAAAATGCAGATGAAAACATGAAATTTGTTTTTTTCCCCGCCTACAATATATTTTAAAAAATAGAGTTAAACTTACATGTCAATTACAATTTTACAATTTGAGCAATGCATATGAACAGCTGTATACTTTGTACAATTGAAGAATAATATTTTAAATATTACTAGGAGTGCATCCAAACCCCCATTTTACAAATTATAAAAATGTTCATACTTCTTGCTCAATTGTAAAACAGTAATTTACATGTATTAAGTAACTTATAAGTAGTTGATGGCATATGCATGTTGTATTAATTTAGAACATACATTTTGAATCTTTGCTTTTTTTCTCATATGCCTTGTACATTATAAGCGAAGATTTTTTTCGTCTCAAATACTCTACCTCAAATAAATTAAATTAAATATTATACTTTAGAATATTTATTATATTATTTCCCGGTATCCAACAATTCACTTTATTAATTCTTCCGCCATTTTATTGTTTTAGTTTCGATATTCAATACAATTCCGGTCTAGAATGTAGAATAAGAATTCCACATTATAACGAAAAATACACTAATTAAACGTATTTGTAATTTAACATTAAGAAACAACTTAAATGTGTATAATATGAAAACCCATCGATATTATCTTTTAAATTTTGATTTTTTATATCTTCATCTGTTAATATAGTTTTCAATTTAAATTACATTTCCAACATCTTTCAAGTTTATGTATTACATTCGGCGTTTGAATTAATTGCAAATACGTTTACAAAATGCAACTCCTTCATTTTTCTACCCAAATAAATTTGTAACCTATTATTAATATCAGGGGGAAAATAAAAATCTTGTTTATAATTAAATTAAATGTAATTATATTCACGCATTCTATTTCAACGTTTAATTTAAATTCTATTCCTCTATATTAATTAATACGCAATTGCTTGTCGATACTTTATATTCTTTTTTTCTACATCCGTTCTTAATTTAATTGTTTACTTCC
>BMAO01008761.1:0-31806 GCA_019973975.1 Trichonephila clavata | reverse complement strand
TAAAAGATTCTGCAATATTTATTGAAACAGTCACATTAGCATGCGTGTATATATAGTGATAAAAATTGAAAAATAAGCTAGAACTTTCTAATAATATCTATAAAGTAAATTAGTAGAATGTATTTCATCAACCAGATAATAAATTATATATTTCTTAATCAC
This sequence comes from Trichonephila clavata, assembly GCA_019973975.1. Taxonomy (NCBI): domain Eukaryota; kingdom Metazoa; phylum Arthropoda; class Arachnida; order Araneae; family Nephilidae; genus Trichonephila; species Trichonephila clavata. Next base: position 31,644 of record BMAO01008761.1, on the reverse strand, counting down.
AATGAGTAAAAATAAAGTATTTCAATACAATTAAATTATAAAAATGCAAAACAGTAATAAATTCAATTACACATAAAAAGAAAACTGTCGCTAAATCTGAAAAAAATTAAAAAGCACCGGCATTATAGGCTACATCTTTATTAGTAGTATTTCTTTTCCTTTTCTCTCTTTTCACAGAAATGTTTTGAGAAATGCGTCGTTTATCCTGTCTTTCAGCAATAGTCAAAGAAAAACTATCATTAAGGTTTGAGTCCTCTTTTGATTCAAGTGATTTTACGTAGCCCAAATTGTGCTTTTCGACGGCATCCGTAACTGCTATTTCTAGCCTCCTTTTGGATACGAATACCTCTTTTGGGCATTTTCGCCAAATGCAGCTATGCAGACTTTCATTACAATTCTGCGTCTTGCCTCCTACGCATCTTTCAAGAATGGTGTCTGAAGCTAAACGTTGGTAAACAGGCATAATTTTTTCAACTACTTGTTGTGACAAGCAAGTTCTCATTGAACTATGTGACCCTGGGTTTCACCTTTGGCTATTGCTCTTTTATAAAAACACCATGATGATTCCCCTTCAGGACACTTACCATGCGTAGGCTTTTCGTCAGTTGACGAGCAATGCATCAGGCTGGCATATATAGCAGTTTTCATTTTTTGGGTATTAGGAACATTATCTTTTATAGCTTTTCTGTAGTAATTTTGCAACTTTGTTATATTTTTATCCGTAAGGCTTCCCTGCTTACGCCCACCAAGAGTCACCTTCTTCACCTTCCACTCTTTTACTTTGTTGCGTAACGATGTACCTAGCCTCTTCGCAACATGATTCAAGCACTCTTCCTTTTCGATTTTTACCTCAGAACCATATACTTCATTTTCTGACAAAAATTGAAAAGTTTTCGAGTCACCATCACTCAGCATGGAAACGAATCTCATTTGGCAATCACTTATTGACCGTCTCCACATAATTAGTGCAGCATGCATCTCCATGGCTCCAGACGTTCCATCGAAATTTTTGTCACACTCATCCATATGTCCTTTTTGCCAAATGTGAAATTCCGCACTATCGGCTCCCATATCTCGACCAGTAATTATGCAATTATGACAGTATTTCGACAATACTTCAAAGTCAAGAACAAAGTCCACTAAGGACATCGATGATTATTCCTAATCCTAGGTTAGATGTATGTCCTCGCTTTTGCCATGTACCGTCATATGACACACTCACGTCAATGATTTCCTGATATTTTTAGAGAGAATCAACTTTTATGTGAGCTTCTCTAGCTCTTGACGTGACATTTCGAGCATTTTTTTCTTCACTTCTTTGTTTTTAACCGATAAGTTGTGCATGCATTTGGCAAATGTTTTCTGTCCATTGTTGGCATGTTGAGCACAATGAAAAAGTTTCCAAAGCAGCATGCCCTCTGCCTATGGATAGGAAGGCACTCACCAGCTTGCTGTTAAATTCATGTGAATTTTTAGACTCCCCTTGGAAACTTGAATACACACTTCCATAGCTTCATGGCATGATTCACATAAAAGTTCAATTTTTGTTAGAATATCCATGGATTGTGTTGTTTATAACAAGGGCACAGTTTGTACAATATTTGCAAGGAACTTTTTGCAATAGTTCAGAAAACACAGCCTTGTGGGTGAAAATATAACTTGCCTCAGGTTGGGAGATGTACTTGGGTCAGATAATGGATCCCTCTGTAATATAAAACTTTTTTTCATCAACAGTTTCAGGAGATTTCTGCCATCGCTTCTTGCTGTTTTCAGACAACAACTTCCTCCTTTTGGTAGGGCGACCTTTTGGTTTTCTATATCTCGATGATATAAGATCCATACTAATAATTTTAAACAATAAATGCGATTTAAAAAGAGCTTTAGTTCTGAAAAGAACTTTTTGTTTTGGTAAAATAAATATAAGGTTTGAGTAAACTTGAAAGAAAAATGCAAACCGAAGTTTGAACAAATTGTAAACAAATAATGTCAATTTAGGTCTCAGATACAGTTAAAGCAAAGTGTTGCCAACCTGAACTTGATAAATTAACATTTAAAAATAAAAATTAGTGAGGCTTTGTCTACAGTAAATAAAATTTTTCCTGTCAAAGTGCATGACAGCTACAATAGCATGACATTAGAAAATGTAAACAAAGGGGCGTGGTCATGGATGACTAATTCGAAACTACCCTATAACTCAGTAAAAAATGCATAAAACCAAAAAAATTTTTTGCGTTTGATAGAGAGGCTAATAAGATATTATAATCAGCAAAAAAAATTTTTTCGATATTTTGGACAATTTTCCACATTTTAACTGTCCACTGTAGCCTTAAAGAATTTTTGAATTTTTAGACTTATATTCTCATGATATATATATATATGAGTATAATATTAATAATATAAATATATATTGACTAACATATAAATACAATGGGGGGGGGGGGTAATTTAATGCACGAAGACCACTTATGAACTTAAAATTAGTTTAGTAAATGAATTTTCTAAGTAAATCGAATAGCTGTGAAATTTCCAAGCTGTTTATAAAAAAAAAAAACGTTACTATTTTATTACAATTATAATACAAACTTTCAGAGTCAAAAACTTTAGAAATAAGTTAAAAGAAGAAAAATAGAATAACAGCTACTTACCTGTAATTTACACATGGATTCATGTAAAAAAACCCTAAAAGATATGTATGCGATCGGTTAATATATAACTAAATTTTTTTTATTAAGTAGTTTGGTGTTTAAATATCTTTTAATTTCACATACTTTGTTTAAAATCCGCGCTTCTTCAGAAATCTTCCAGAAACATTTAGTAGGTTAGATTAAGGATGAGGCATCTATTTAAATATGCTTCATTTGTATGCCTAATCCCGATTTATCATCAGCATCAATTTGAAAAACTATATTGTATTTTATTTTTCTTAAGTGTTGAATAACTATTATTGAAATATTGCTGGGCGCCATCGTTATAAATTGGAGAAACATAATAAGATATACAGATATATGCACGTATATATTTCCTTAACATTTTTAAGCATCCATATAAATATTTCTGTATTTTATTTCTTCAAATTAATTTTGGAGAAGCAAAATAATACATACATATATATGCCCGTATATATTTTTCCTTAACATTTTTAATGCATCTATATAAATATTTCTGTATTTAATTTCTTCAAATTAATAAATCTCTCAAGGCATAGAAAAGTTTCCGCTTCTAAGAAAGTTCTAATATTTACTATGTATTATGAATTCACACATCGAAATGTACATTTAATTCAGTAAAATTCATTCACAAATTAATTATGTTATAGCCTTACTAGAATATACTTGTAGCTCCCTCTTAAAAAGAAGGTTTCGAATACACTGGGAAAAAAAACAGTAAATATGTAATAATTCTCTTAAATTCCTTATCGAAGGATGATGCAATATTGCAACACTCATCTATGCGAACCAATCAGAAAAGCCTTTGCTAAAATCATTTGCTTTTAACAGCTTCTGGTTGATCATGACTAAAAGCACACGATATCTTGGGAGCGAAAAAAGAATACTTTTGTGACTGTCTTAATGGATCATGTTTGTCTACTTGTGTTTATGCTTAACTTTCTACGCCACCTCTCTAATTGTTTCTTCGTCAATAAAATATAAATTTAAACGTATCAAGCTTTCTCCTCATTTTAACGACTGCAGGAAATTGATTGACTCCAACCAACAAATTGTCTTAATTCATGTCTAGAAACACTACATATATCTATGTGGTACATTGTTATGTCTTATTCCTGTCCAGTATTTTTTTTAAAAAACACAATTTTTTTTTTCCTTTTAGATTCCTAGAAATGGCCGAATGCCCGACCTCTGATGTGAATTCCAGTCTCCTAAATCTCTCCACTCCTGAAGATCTTTTACAACAGGCATCCAATGAGCAAGTGGAACGTCTAAAGTTCATCGCCTATGGCATTATTAGCTCTGTCATCATTGGTCTAGGCATATTGGGCAACACCATCAATCTTGCTGTTCTTACTCGACCCAACCTCAAGGGAGTCACTTTCGTCTATCTAACGTGGCTTGCCATTTCTGATCTCATGTCTCTGCTAGTCAGCCTTTCCTCTATGTTTAGACTGCATGGCATGCAGCCGAGGACATACCTAGCTGCAGTTTATTACTCGCATATCGAGATGCCACTAGTAAATGCATTCATGGCAAGCAGTGTATTTTTAGTGGTGGCACTGACGGTAGATAGATACTTCTCAGTATGTCTTCCCACGCGTTTCAAAGAAGTACATAACACCCAAAGAGCAAGAAGATCGATTGCAGCTGCTTACATCTGTGCATTGTTGCTGTACATTCCTGTCTGCTTCCAGAAGCGTCCTGTTCCCGTTACCTTCGGTAATCGTACTGAATATGTGGCTTGTGACAACTTGGCAGTGGTCGGTCATACGGCTTTCAAAATATATCTCATGGTGAAGGAAGTTATAGTTAGATTAGGACCAGTGGTCTTGCTGGCTATCCTTAACACCACCATCATCGTGACATTTCGAAAAACGCTAAAGAAACGCCGAGACATGCTTGGCATGTCCAATGCAGGCCCAGTGCCGTCCCACAAGAAGTACAGAGAAGAACAAAGACTGATTATCTTGCTGGCAGGAATTGTAATCCTGTTCTTCATCAGCATGACACCCGCAGCCATCTTGACTATTCTAAACAGCGACGACAAAGAGTTCCATTTCGGTTTCCAATTGTTCAGAGCATTTGCTAACACACTGGAACTATCAAACTATGCCATGAACTTTTATGTTTATTGTATGTGCAGTTCTGAAATTCGAAGGACTTTCGTGGCTTTGGTCACGTGCACTAAACCGACTCCGAATGTAAGTTCAGCCAGCAGCAAACCATCTGTAGAAAGTAACAATAAATATTAAAGTTAGTTTTCATTAGCTTTAAATTATGGTGTGATAAGACGATTGTGGATGAGCAATATGTTGATATACTGATTGTGAATTGTGTGCCCAATTATGAACTATGAACTTTGCCAGAGAACAAACTGTGTTTTTCGACTTTTACTGTGGCTGTTATTTATATTTCAAATGGAAGAAGTGCCAAAATATGAACCAGTGTTTGTACCAGAAAGTGTCAACAAATGTAGAAAATAACATTCAAATGCTTTGAAAATCTACATGTGATGTGTGTCAAACTTATTTATATCATTTATTCTAAGAAATTTATGATGTGAAGTGAATAGATGGAAATGTGTTTAGATACGCATACTACGTTACGTTAAAAACCTAAATTTTGTTTTTATAATATAAAGAAAGCGATACTTGGAAAATTGGTTGGCAAAAGATTGGCTGGAAAAAGATTTGCATCGTCACAGTTTTAATACAGTTATTTGGTGGGGAAAAACACGTTAATAGGCTTAAAGTTGGTGAATATTGTTACAATAATGGACAATATAATGAAATAGGTTGTTAAACGTTTTTTCCTGTCAGTTGAAGAAAACCATCTTTTATGTTATTGATAATAATGCACCTTTTTATTTACATGACAAAACTTAAAATGCAAATATAAAATCAAAAGATTAAAATGTTTCATAACATTTGCTGTAAAAACATGAAAAATATCATTAAAACTGATACATTTTGAAATGTGCGTAAACTTTCAAAATGCCACACTTTTGTAACCTGGGTGGAAAACTGAGATGGATGTTAGACTGTTGAAATTTAGATAAGCGTATTTTAATTTCCATGTATATTAGATCATTTATTTCAAATTACTTACATTATTACATCATTTGCTTTTTTATGAGTTTGAAATCATGTTTTAAATTTTTAGCTTGTGTTATGTTCACGTTTATTTATTACTCATTGACTTGATATGTTTTCTCATTTCATTTTTAATAATTAATTCAAATGACTCATCAGAATTTTTGAACCTTCAAGATGTTATTTATTTTTAGAAATATCTGTGTGTTTTTTCTTTCATTTAGCTAGTCATCTGTATAAATGATGTAGTATGAAGATAGCACACAACCTTTCATTTCTCTGCACATATTCATCCAACTATTGCAACTGAAAAAAAAGAAGAAAAAAGTAATTTTTCAGTTGTCTGTGAATGTTGTGTAATTGTGACTTCTCTCTTCATTTTGTCAGTTTGTACTCAATGTTTATAATGATACATTCTGAAGAATAAAATATTTAAAGAATTTCGAAAATAATTTTTATGATTGAGAAGAAACATGAAATCAAAAATAGTATAATTCTGTCAAAAACATTCAAATAAAATGACCTTTCAAACTGTTTCTACTCGAGGGACAAATTTAGAAATAATTAGGCTTCTAAAAGAATTCCATTATAAATTTTAAAACCTCATTATACTCTAATGTCATGATGTATATCCATTAATGAAATATATATATATGTACTATTATATATTCAATATATATTACATATATACTCTCAATTTATAAGTTATAAATTGAAAACACTTTTTAAATGCCCTATGCAATAAACAAAAGCATGCAATTATCAAATATATAAAAAGGCAAATAAGGAATATAAAAATAATCTATTATATTTGAATGTTTTTTAAACTTACTTTCTGTTACTTTTACTTTTTTCATTTTTAGATTTTCCATATTTATTAACAAGTATGAATTCAAGTGTGTAATTTAAATAATAAAGAGTGTTAGCTTTTGATTCATTTTAGTAAACAGGAACGGAAAACACAGGAAAATGAAGATTAAATGAAGAACTCTAAATTAAACAATATTCTAAATCCTATGTTCCCAAACTTTTTTGAACTGGCGCCTCCTTTTCTAGTGATTATTTCCATACCGCCCCTTTTTCTTGTGAATATTTCGATACCGCCCCCTCTCACTCTACAGAAATAAGAGTGTACATAATACATGGAGGAAACAAGAGTTAAGTTTTTAAACATATTCTATTACTAATAGAATACATTTTTTAATTTAAGTTTTTTCTGAATCCCCAATTCTTTTTTTACTTGCGAATCTGAAGTAGCTATTGCCACAAATGTACTTAAATGTGTAATATTAAAGATTTTAGACATAGATAAAATACTGTTGGAATTGAAACGCTACTTGAACTTCTTCTTCACTTAAAACAATGGGAAAAAAGAGAGTTTTAGCTTATCTGTTGTAAAGGCAGGCAAGGGTTTTGATGATAAGAAGTAATTCATAATAAACTATTGCTTTCAATATAAATATAAATTGATAGTTTCAGCCTTTAAACAATCACACGCGTTAATTCCTGGTTAACATATTTAATTATGTTTCTTGAATAATATACGCAATGAAATGCAGTGGACGAAATATTTTTCCTACTACTCACAAACAAAGGCACGCGTGCACTACAGAAATTAAAATGCACTATATCATTCGATTTACCTAGGTATGAATGTAATGCAATCCTTAAGTTTTCCATCCACACAACCGAAATATGGGAATTTTCGTACATGTGATTTAGAAATGATTTAAAAATACATGCAATCAACATAAGGTATTGAAGTTTACTTTTGTTAGTACGTAATCAGTGTTTTTTTAGTCTTTTTTAGACTATATTTGGTTAATCTCAACGCCCCCTAATTTTCTCTTGGTCTTTTACTGCCCACCTGAAATCCTCAAACACCCACAAGGAGGCGTTATCGCCCACGTTAAGAACCTAAATACACAATAATCAAAATGCTTTTTACATATTTAATAAAATATTTATATATGTAATTAAATTGAAAAATTAACATAATAGTTAAAGTGTAGTATAGGGGGCTTGCCGATGTCAATTTCTTTTGGTATTCAAAATCGATCGCCAAGCTACTTCACTTAGCGATAGGTGTCCGGAAGCCAGAATGAATTCGTTATCTCACCATAATTTCTATATAAATGTCGCCAATTGCAAAGAAAAATCGCCAAATCCACCCCCCTCCCATACTACACTTGAGCCAACATAATTTTTGAAAGTAAATGATCAATAAGTAGGCATTTAATTTAACATGGTTAGACCCCGAAAATACTACTAATATCATTATCGCACAAAGATATTTCGCAATGCTATGGCAGTGGTAAGGTGCGGCGCTGTTGAAATCGCTGCTAAGACCGGATATCTCCTTTGAAAGGCTGCTTTGGGATAACATTGGAATCCTCGTAAGAGTGTGCTTTGATAGGTCACAGTAAGTGGGAGAGAGTCAAAGAAAATCTGGAGTGAGTGAATATTAACGTCGCATTGTTAAGCAATGTATACAAGAGGGCTTTTGGCGACGGACCTCGTAATTTTGAACCATGGTCAAGTGACGAGGACGACACCTGAGCTGGCACCCTGCTCTCCTGATTACCACTTTAACGGGAGGGCGTTTGAGCTCTCTACTGGTCTTCAATGGTACTGGGCTCGAACTCATGACACGCAGCCATGATCCGATACCTTGACCACTTAACTACCGCGGTCACCAAGAAAATCTGGAAGTCAGTCGAAGAAAGAGAATCCGTTGAGGTGTACTCGGTCATCGTAGAATGTTAGAGCTTATATAAGTGTTTCTTTAGCGTTTGTGAAGTTTCGTAGCGTATCGAGTGTATCTGGGTTTCCTCCTTTTAGTGTCTATTTAAAGTTGGAATATGTCACGCCCACGAAAGTGACACGTGAGGCAGAATAATTTCGGTGTTGACGTAGTCGAGATTACTATTGGCCTTAGTCCCGCACACGCGGTAGACTTTAAAACCGCAGACTGGCGTGGCAACTGCGCAGGTCACCTCTCTGTCAGCTGGTCAAAGGGAGGTCAAAGATTAACTTGCTTCAGAACATATGCGTTGGTGTATCCCGTTTCGGATACTTTCCCACGCGAAATTCCATGACCATAGATCCGCGTTCCATGCATGTTCCACTAGTCCCCTACCAGGAAACGAGTCCTTCGCTGGAGACCGCCGCAATAGAAGCAAAGCAGAACCTAAAAAATAGAGCATTTTTAAGTAGAATATTTTGTCCCAGAATAAGCATAACAGTAAGGATTTTAAAAACAAATTTTGATTACTTAAATGAAGAAATAGTAGACGTACTTATTTTCATTCTTTTAAAATTCATCCTCATGGAACTTCTAAATTCCAAAACTTTCATGTGAAATAAGAGATTTAAGAAAAATAAATCTTCCTTAACATTATAGGGACTACATTCACAATTGCCGGATTAAAATAAACTCTTAGAAGATATACTATTTAGATAACTTTCTATCCATTTTTGTAAAAAATCAAACTTTATAACAAAAAAAACTGGATCAGAATTTTGCACCAGAATAAAAGGAAAATTTGAATTGATCGTATACATTCAAAGTGCTTAGAAGTGTTAGGTTTTTTTTTTTTTTTTAAATATTCATTCTGTACAAGCACACATTTATTACCCTAAACTTAAATCTCAGTTCTAATTTAAAAAATGAAGCAATATTTTTGAGAAAAAAATGTTTAACCTTTAATTATACAAAAATGCATTCAAGAATCTTAGAGCATTTTAATCAACCAAATGAATAAGTGAGAGTTTATTAATGTAGATATTAAAGCAAAACAAACTTGGACCTCCCGTTACTATGGATCTAGCGACAGGCCTCGTAACATTGAACCATGGTCAAGTGACGTGAACAACACTTAAAGCATCCTACTTCCCTAAAACTGTGGATTTTTCCAAAAATTCACAGTTTTTTATGATTTTATTTTATGGGCCATCTCATTAGCTTTATAAAAATACTAAGTTTATCATTTTCCGTTTACTAGAACAAAAACTACAAGTGTTTTAGTAAAAGCAAATGCCATTACTTTAAGCAAGATGTCATACTTTAAAACGCGTTTTACTCGAAATGGGATTTTTTGAAAATAATCAAACGGGGTCAGCGATTGCTAAAAAGATTTTGAACGTAATTAACTGAAATTTGCTCTGTAAGTTATGCATAACAGTAGAATTGTTTTAAATTTCAGATATGTCAATCACTGTTTTTTATTACAGAATTTACAGTCCTTTATATGAATATAATCACTGTCTTTTTAAGCATTTTCATATAGAAACCGAGATATAAAGTGCTCTAGTTTTTGCAAAAAAAAAAAAAAAAAAAAAAATTTCTTATCCTGACGGTCATTTCAAAATTGAATAATATAGCAACACATTAGATTGAAAATTTGTTCATAAACCTTTGGTGCAGAATAGGCCACGTTTATGCTATTTTTTGTCTTTACCCATTTTTTCCTATTTTAGTCATAATTTATTTTTCTCTTCTTAATTTTAGCACATTTTCCTTAAAATGCACTAAACAAATCTAAAAATAACAAAAAAAAAAAATCCCCATATGTTTTTTTTAAAAAAGTTGTCGCAATCAATCGGATACCTTAAGATAAAACCCCCTCTCCAAACTACCACCCCACGACAAAAGATGGATTTTCAGCCTCTCTACACGGTGGGTCTTCAGTTGCTCCAGGACACGAATCCGTGACACAACTGCAACGAGGTCATGACAATAACTACTAGGTTAACATGGCCATGCATATTTAACCGAAACTTTTAATACACATTTGGTTTATTTGTTTCTTATAAAAAATATTATTTTGAAGTAAAAACATCTAGTTATACATATAACATAATTAAAACTGTTCAACAGATTGTATTAAGGAGAAAATTTCACTCGATACAAAATTAGTATTCGAAAACTATTTAAAAAGGGTTATATTATTATTAACTTTCAAAAACCTAAAACATCGCCTTTAATTATAGTTGTCTAAAGTTTAGAGAGCTTATTCTAGTCCATTGTAAAAAATTTGATTTAAAATTTCATCCAATATCTTTAATTTCATATATATACTAGCTGATCCGGCAACCGTTGTTTTGCCATATGAATTATTCCTAGACAATATTTTGGTAGTCAAATAAAAATTAACTAACTCATTGTAAGTGTGTGGGGATGTGGTATATGACTGAAAGAGGAATGGAGTACTGTGAACGATGACGGTCTATAAAAGTAACAAAACACCAAACATTCATTTTTTTTAAATTTTTTGTACTTTTATTATTTTAACTAATAAATTTCAAATTACATCTCTATCGCAAATTATGATAGTTAAAAAATAACTTTATCAGTCTCTTAGTGCAAGGAGTGTACGATATTTTTAGTGAGTCCATCTCTAGCCAACACAAACTAGATGGTTTACCCACGCGAGAGCATGCCGCGTATAATTGTCCGTAGGAAAAACACGGTGTGCCACAATCAGACCACAAACTAAGCCACAAACAGACTATTTAAGCCAAAAACAGACATCGTTTGGCCTTGAGACATATTGATTGTCATTGCAAATGCCAATCTAATTTGAAATTGAATCCGTTTGAATTCAATTGGCACATCTGTGGGAATAATAGGAATTCGTGGTAGTAATGCATTTTCTCCTCGAAACTTGCCATTCAAAATGCTTGCCTCGACAACGTTTTTCACCAATTTTTAAATGACTAATCGCGAGCCATTGCACGGCCGTAGTGGGTTCAAATTAAGAAGCAAAATAACCGGAGATCCAACCTTCAGTTGTAAATGGTACGGTGACATGCCTGGGAAATCCAATAAGTTCAAAAACTCTACTGGATTATTTACAGCTTGGTTGGTATCGCAAACTGTATCGATAGATTAATATGGCATCAAGTCCCCTGGAATCAACTGTTATATCTTGAAATTCAAATTGTTGACGTCCACATTTCTTGCTGCCAAAATTGCTCTTCCTGCCAGCTACTCATGATTCAAGTATTGTATGTGTATATTTGGAAATATTTGGTCAATGAGAGCATTTTGCGAGTTAACGATTGTGCAGAAATTGGTCGGCAATTTTATGCATCCAGTGTTTTCATGTACATCTACTTTTCTGTCTCCGATATTTTTTTTGTTTAACATTTGTAAACCCCGCGCACCACGCAATGTATAACACGGGGGCATACAACACAGACAGAAGAAAGGATTACAACACAAACATCCATGCCTTCTCCGGGATTCGAACCCAGTCCCTACGGCGTCTCCGATATTTAACAGTTGCTTTGAGAATGTTTCAGCGTATGGATCTTGAAGAATTTGAATGCGCATATTTACTTTCAGCTGTACTTTTTCAATATTACTCCGCATTGGCGATGATTTCAAGCAAGCGTTGATCTCATTAGCGCACGTTGAACGTGGATTGACGTGACAATGGTTCAGGTGGTGTTTCAAGTTCTGGTAGTTGCACTTTTCCTGACTCACAACACTGCTCATTTTTTTTAAATTTCAGCGCATTACATTGCGGACATTAATTGTCCATAGCACCATTTTTCACATTCGAATGAGCGTAATACTTAACATCGGGCTCATACTCGAATGCTAGACGACGGAATGTCTCGGATGTAAATGGTCGATGTACTTGTTGGCGTTGTTGGTCATTTGCTCTGCTTGTGTCAAATATGAATCGACACGCAAGTCTTTGTTCTAAACGTTTTTGTTGATTTTGTTCAACTCGTGCCTCTTGTGATTGCAATTCACGTAACTGCGCCATGTTCACACACACACACATCTTCATTATGCAGTTGGATTTGTTCGCCTGTTCTTTGAGCTCTTCTATTTCACATGGCTGTAGATTTAGTCGTTCGACGGCCCAAATCAGACCCTTTGCGTCTGGCTGGCATTGTTCACTGTACAAAACAAACAAATAGATCAAATTGAAGTACTTAAGGTATGTGTCTATCTTCGAAACATTTTTTTGAAATATATAAATTTTCAACTAAATAAACTTTTTTTAATTTGAAATGAGGCATAAAAGTAGGGATTCAAATACAATTTCCCCAAAATTAAAAATAATTTTGGATATATTTAGAATTTTCAGTGAAATTTTAGTAAAAAATTGCAGTTACGGTAAGGCTTGTATCGAAAATTCTAATATATTCAAATTTTCTACATTTCATAAAATATACTATTATCTGTACTTAGAGCTATAAAATTTGTGATACTTTCGAAAAGTTTTTAAAATATGGCATTTTTTATGCAAGAACTCAATTTTTTACAAAAAACTAATGTTATTTTCTCACAAAAAGTGCAGTAAAATACATAAATATATACACAGAGATTAGATCATAATCTAGACTGGAGTTAAAACAAATAAAACATTTTCTAAAAATTTCAATTCAATATCTTAAAAAGAAATCCTATAATAAACTTTACCATGAAGCAAAAAATTGAAATACATAGTTTCTCAGAAAATGCATTTAAAGATTTTAATATGGTATAAAAAATTTTCTACTAATTGTACATTTTTTAAACTCACCATATTTATGGGTCAAGATCTCTTTAGCTTCATGTTTAACTAATTTGGACTTTTTAAAAACTTTTGCTGTTTTCTGGAGAGTTTTATAGACTATAACAATTGTCACTTTTAGTATAATTTTGATGAAAAATTGCATTTACAGAAAATTCTAATGAATGTATTCAAATAATATTTATACCGCACGTGAAAAACATCTTTATATGTGTTTGGAATAAAAAGATTTGTAATACTCTCGAAAGTTTTTAAATTATGTCAAATTTTATGCAAAAACACGATTTTTTAAAAAAATAAATGGCTTTATTTCATAAAAAAGCAATAAAGTACACTAATAAATGTACAGAGATTAGATTTTAATTCAAAACACAGATATAACTAAATAAAACATGCTCTGAAAATTTAAATTCAGTATCTTAAAAATATTTTGAGTAGGGGTGTACTTCCGGTTTTGTAAACTTCATTTCCGGTTTACTAATTATACTATAACTTTGCTTCTAAATATAGTAGAAATAAAACTAGAGTATTTTTGGAATCTTAAATGTATGGCCTGTAAGATAAAAGCCTGGAATCAATATCGAAAAATTTCCCCAAAACGACGAATTTTGGGTAGTCACATACCTTAAATGCTAGAAAACAATATACTGATAATGTATCTATTCTTTTATTAGTTTACCAATACCTTTTGTTGCCGCCAGTTGGCGAGAATTCCTTGTATAGATTTTGCTCCAAGGCAACTGTTGTAACCTTTGTATTCAGTTCGAAAATTATAGCGATCCCTTATGGTTGGAATCCGTTTCGCTCATCAAAATTTTGTTAAATTTGCAGTCCATTCATTATTATATCGGCAACACCTTTCACAATTATAAAATACGTATATATTTATCTTTTAATTGAAAATGACACCCGAGAATTTTGCACGCACTGAGTATTACAGTTTTATTAACTGCGTTTAATAATAAATATACTAATAAATAAGAACTCATAAATGTCTGAAAATATTCAGAAATGGTCTATTCAGGTAACACAATAGTTGTTGGCGGGAGCTCGAGACACGTTTTGAAAACTATTGATTTATATGAGATCACTTAATTAACGAACGTGAGAGCTATCTTGAGCAAAACGGCAATAACTGATCTCGTGTTATTTATTTGAAATAATGATAACGATGTAAAAGCGATTAAGTTTTTCGCAAATATTTTGGATATTTTTGTTTTATAAACGGTGCAATATATGAATTTTTAAATTAAAGATATGTACAAAAAATAAAAATAAATAAACTTTTCACTCGCCAAATTTGGTGATTTTTGATTTGTTATAGACACACTTTTTGCTAGTGTAACCCATGGGCAGGATGCTTTGGACGGTGGAACAGAGAAAAGTCACATCTGGCGCGAAATCGATTTTCGACGCCAAGCGAAATAAACAACACAGGCAAAACAATTGCGCGTTTTAAGATTTTTAAATAATATCTTCTCAACTAATTGCAATATTGGAATGAAAAATAGTTTACATCCTATTCTCAGACCTACTGAATATACGCACAAAATTTCATAAGCATCGGTCTAGCCGTTTCGGTTGAGATTGGTTACAAACACTGTGACAGGAGAATTTTATATATTAGACTAGCGGACCCGGCAAACATTGTTTTGCCGTATAAATTATTTTAAATGAATATTTTGGTAGGCAAATAAAAAAAACTAACTCATTTTCAGTGGGGATGTGGTATATGACTGAAAGAGGAATGGAAAGCTGTGAACGATGACGGCCTATAAAAGTACCAAAACACCAAACATTCATTTTTTGAATTATTTGTACTTTTATTATTTTAACTAATACATTTCAAATTACATCTCTATAACAATTTATGACAGTTAAAAAAACATTAGCAATCTCTTAGTGCAATGGAGTGTACGATATGTTTAGTGAGCCCATCTTTAGCCTACACAAACAAACTGGATGGTTTACCCATGCGAGAACATGCCACATATAATGGTCCGTGTGAAAAACACGGTGTGCCCTAATCTAAGCCATAAATGGACTTCGTTTGGTCTTGAGACTTACTGATTGTCATTGCGAATGCCAATCTAATTGGAAATTGAATCTGTTTGAATTCAATTGGCACATCTGTGGGAATAACAGGGGATCGTGGTAGTAATACATCTTATTCACGGAACTTGCCTTTCAAAATGCTAGCTTCAACAACGTTTTCATTCAATTTTTTCACCACTAATGACCTGCCATTATACAGCCGTGGTGGGTTCAAATTACGAAGCAAAATAACCGGAGATACAACCTTCAGTTGTAAATGTTGCGGTGGCATGCCTGACAAATACAATGAGCTCAAAAACTCTGCTGGATAATTTACAGCTTCGTTGGTATCGCAAACTGCCTCGATAGAATTGTATGACATCAAGTCCCCAGGCAACAACTGTTTCCTATTGAATTACGCAGAAAATTTCAAAAGAATCGGTCTAATCCGCTTCATTTATCTCGTTTCACTTATTTGAAATAATGATAACGAATTAAAAAAGATTAAGTTTGCAAATATTTTTGATATTTTTGTTTTATAAACCGATGGAATATATGAATTTTTAAATTAAATATATGTACAAAAAATGGAAAAAAAAAACTTTTCACTCGCCAAATTTGGGGATTATTGATTTGCTATAGACACCTATTTTTCTATTGTAACCCATGAGCAGGGTGATTTGAACTGTAGAACAGAGAAAAGTCACACATCTGGCGCGAAACTGATTTTCGACGCCAAGCGATTTAAACGGCGAAATAAGCAACACACAGGAGTAAAACAATTACGCGTTTTAAGGTTTTTAATTAATATTTTTTCAACTAATTTCAATATCGGAATGAAAAATAGTTTACGTCCTATTCTCAGACCTACTGAATATACGAACAAAATTTCATAAGAATAGGTCAAGTCGTTTCGGAGGAGTTTGGTTACAAACACTGTGACAGGAGAATTTTATATATTAGATATTTCTTAATTTTGACATATCACATGAGTAACAAAATACTTAATTTTTGGACATGAAATTTTTAATACATTTTTTTACTCATTCCATTCTAAAGTCCCCAAAGGTTAACAAATCTTCTAACAGTTTACTTATTTTTAGGAATAATTAATATACATTTAAACTGAATGCGTTTTGCATTTCACATTTTAAATAGATAATTTGAAAATTAAACTTTTTCACCATAATGCTTTGCCTCAAACGTAAAATGCTTTTTACAGAATATATATTTTCTTATTAAAAAGCCTCCCTTCAATTCTAAACTCCGTTACTAGAGCTGCAAAAGCTAAATTGACAATTCTAGATCAGTCAAGTGATGGAAAATTCAGTTTCTTTATAGAAGCATTAGTTTCTTTTTCATGAGGTAGTGATGGTATAATTCAAATTTGGATCACCAGAAGTATGACTGCCAATTTAATGACTTACGTGTGACCAACAAATAAATAAAATGAATTATTAAATAAATTATATCATCCATTTATAAATTATGTTTATTCCAAAACAAGTGATATATATTTAAATTGCTAATATAAATAATATAGAATAAACTATGTTATTCACTAACAAAATAAATACAGTGGACCCAAAAAGTGTTCGTACACTTGCAATTTCCTATAAAATTTAATGTTTTCGACTAATAAAAATTAATATATTGTAATTGTAATTTTTTATGATATCTGCAACTTGTTCTTAATAGAATGACATAATTACTTTTTTTTAAATGATGTAACTATTATTTTTAAAAATTAATAATCAAAAAGCTATTGAAAAATTACGCCACAAAAGTCTTCGTACACCTAACAAAAATCTCAACTTAGCTTTAAATATTGTATTTCTTTCTTACTTTAGTACTTAGTAGGATATCTTTTAGGGTCCACAATAACTTTTGAATGTTTTGGTATAGATTTAATCAGTTTTTTTGTAATTTCTGCATCGGTTTTCCTCCATGCTTCTATTATTCTTGTTTTTACTTCCCATTATGTGTTTATATGTCCACATTTTTTCTTTTTTATAAAATCAAATTCTCATCAAATACGTTCTACTGGTTTAAATAAACTGATTGAGGAGGTGTTTTTTCAGATTTTTAAGGCAGTTCTTGAGACACCAGTGGCATACATTGAGAGAAATGCGCTTGGTGTCATTATCCTGTTAAAAAATGAAGTGGTCTCCAATATCCAAATTTTGGGCGGATAATTTAAAATTCCTCTAAAATATTTAAATAGAGCTCATGATTCACAATATTATAAAAAAACCCAAATTACCTAATTTTAAAGTCGATTTACACCCCCACGAAAGAACTTCACCTCCATTCTGAAGCATGGCGGAGTTCTTATTCCACATAAATTCATGGGAATAAATTCCTCATTCTTTCATTTACAAACTATTATATGACCATCAGAACCAAAAATGTTTAATTTTCCGTCATCCCAATCAATTTGCTGTCAATTTTGAATTTTCTGAAACTTAATCCCAAGAATCCAATTGGATCAATGAACTATGGAGATGGAAGTGTTCTTGCGTGGAGGTGTAAATCGGCCTTAAAATTAGATAATTTGGTATTTTTTTATGGTATTGTGAATCATGAGCTCTATTTAAATATTTTAAAGTGAAATTTTAAATTATCCGCCGAAAATTTGGATATTGGAGACTACCTTTTTTTAACAGGATAATGACGCCAAGCGCTCTGCTTTCAATGTACGCCGCTAGTGTCTCTATAACTGTCCAAAATTCTGAAAAAAACATCCTCAATCAGTTTATTTAGATAAGTAGAAGATATATATTTGGTGAGAATTTTATTTAAAAAAAAAAAAAAGAAAACATGACTTATGGGAAGTAAAAAACAATAACAGAAAAATGGAGGAAAACCGATGCAGAAATTATAAAAAATTATTATATCTATACCAAAACATTTAAAAGTTATTGTGGATACTAAAAGATATCCTGCTAAGTACTAAAGTAAGAAATAAATACAATATTTAAAGCTAAGTTGAGATTTTTGTTAGGTGTACGAAGATTTTTGTGGTGTAATTTTTCAACAGCTTTTTTATTATTAATTTTTAAAAATAGTAGTTATATCATTTTTTAAAAAAATAATTCTGTCTTTCTATTAAGAACAAGTTACAGATATCATAACAAATTACAATATATTAATTTTTATTAGTCGAAAACATTAAATTTTATATGAAATTGCAAGTGTACGAACACTTTTGGGGTCCACTGTATATACTACGATTTCGATGCAAGTGTAATTAAACTTAACAGTATTTTTTACCACAACTTATTTATAATGTAAATAGATACACATGAGCACTTGTGCCCACAAAAAAAATCAAGCACACAAAATAATATTTGGTACATGTATTTATTTTTTTAAAATTTTGTTGGAGATAACAGCTAAATACTGCCAGAATAAAAACATTGCTTCCATACACTTTGAAGGAGAAGTAACGTAAAAAATCAAATTTCGCAATTTCCTTCTGTAATTACTCCATTTGGTATAAAGTGCATACTAATGCAGGATTTAATCAATACAGGGCTTAAAATTCTGTTACAGAAATACAGGATTTAAAATTTTGTTTAAAAATATAAGATTTACAAATTTATTAAAAAATACAGGATTTAAAAATCTGTTAAACATACAAGAGTTAAAAATGTTAAAAAAATACTAGATTTAAAAATATGTTTAAAAATCCTGGATTTAAAAATATGTTTAAAAATCCTGGATTTAAAAATCTGTTAAAAATACCAGATTTAAAAATCTGTTAAAAATATCGAATTTAAAAATCTGTTTAAAAATACAGGATTTTTCTCATATATTTGTTAAAAGTTGACATTCATGAATAATCAACATTTTCTTTCTTCGAAAGAAGGTAAAACTTTTGTATTTTAAGCTGCAAAACTGCCAAGAATAACCGATTTCTTTTTTATGCATTGTGTAATCAGTTCAAATAAGAAAATGTACACGTTGATTAAACATTGAAACATGGCAAATGGTAATATTGCTCAAACATCAAATCTAACTTGACAGATACAAAAAAAATACAGCTCTTTCATTTGGAAACAAAATTATTTGGTACGCCATTTTGTTTCAGTTCAGTTATCTCCCAGAAATCAGATATAAGTTTTCTTATCTCCAAAAAACACTCTTCATAATCTTTTAGAAGATCTTCTAGTGTTTCCATTTTCAGAGTTAAGGTTCTAATGACAAGAGGAATGTGCGGTAAATCATTTTCTTCTGTGGAATCCATATCAGCAAACAGATATCTCTCATCGTGAAAAGAATATCCAGTATTTTTCTGTGTTTCAAGAACTCTTTCTTTAATTTTTTCAGCATTATTGAATTCGAGCAAAATAGTTTCCACAATTCGTCGTTCACTCGAAAGTTCTTCGAAAGGCGAACTTTCGGACAGAATTTTCAAAATAACGTTTTTTTCTGCATTTGCTTTCAGATAATACAAGCAATACGATTCAAATTGACGGCATAACCCTGAAAACCACGCATCTAGTTTTAAAAACAGATCTTGCTCCAGATCATCCATGTTAATATCTAATTATCGGTTCGATCAACATGGGGAAAACAAAATATTTTACTTTGTGCCGTTTCTAGAATTTTAAGAGTTCCAGTTATGAATAACGGTATTGATTGATTGATTGATTACTTATGTCACTATTTGAAGCTACATGGTAGACCTGATAACCAAGTGATCATTTGAGTCGTGGTTCGAGTCCTGATGCCTCTAAAAACCTGTCGTAAAAAATAGCTGAGTCGCACTAAGTGACACATAGGGCCGCAATATCTCAATGTTTATGGTAACAAAACCATGGCTAGCGAATCATGAGTTATATCCCTAGAACCACGAAAGACCCGCTGTGTAGAGCGACTGATCCACGTTAAATTTATCCAGGTTAAAATTACACACATTAGTGTGGTATCGAAGCTTGGGAAACTGGGGTGCCAATTTATGCATCGTCCTCGTGACTTGACCAAAGTACGAGATTGCAAAATACGTTGTCCATAAACCGAGTGTCTCTTCAAGTGAGTGAATGATTAACATCTCAAAAAAGCAACACGAGAACTACTGGCGACGGACCTCATGATTTTGAGCCTCAGTTTTGTGACGGGGACGCTACCTGAGTTGTCAACTCTTTTCCCAACTACCATGACAACCAACGGAAAGAATATATACCTTGAAAGATTTAACGTGAATCAAAGCCTCTACACGACGGATCTTCAGTGGCTCTAAGACTCGAGCTCATGAAACACCACATACGAGGGTGAGTCGGAAAGTAAGATTCCTCTGTCCACTGTGGACAGAGTAGTTTGTGAATGTCAAAACGTAGAATGTAATATTAAAGATAAGACATGACTTTATTTTTCCACATAATTACCAAGTACATTGTGACACTTGTCGTACCACTCGGTAAGTTTCAAATGCCCTCCAGGAAAAATCAGGGTTTTGCGTACGGAAGAAGCGTTTAATGTCTATGGGCAAACGACGAAACAGCAGGTGAACGAGCAAGACACCGATGCACCATTGAGTAGAGTTCGGCAACGATAAAGCAGATGGATTCGGAAAAAAGAGGCCCGGGCTTCTCAGATCTGACATTTTGTTTTTGGATGGTAATGCGAGATACTACTTGGCAACGGCAATGGAAAAGGTTGGGAGCACGTATATCATCGGCCATACAATCCTGATCTCACTTTAAATGACTTTCATCTGTTTCCGGCTTAGAAGAATAACCTCCCAAGGAAGTTGGAAGCAACGCTGAAGTCAAACAAGCCTATGCAAAGCCCTGAGTTATTCCTGGAGGACTTTTTGAAGCTTACAAGCGGTATGATAAATGCTTCAATGTACTTGATACTTGCGTGGAAAAATAAAGTTAAGCCTCAACTTTAATGTCTCATTCTATTTTTTTGACTTTCATACACAACTCTGACCACAGTAGACAGGGGAAACTTAGTTTCCGACTCACCCTTGCACAATTTCGTAACCAGAACCACTAGGCTACCACGATTCTAAGTGAACCCTTTGTATAGAGACATTAATAATAAATTAAATTAGATAACATTGAGCAGCATGAGTGCTATTGGCAACGGACATTGTTTTTCTGAATCTCGGTCAAAAATTGTGTGAATGAAATCCGATTAGATTTGATTTTTTTAAAGAAAGATTTTTGGCAACAGGTCTCATAATTTTGAACCTCGTTCAAGTGACAAGGATAATACCTGAGTTAGTACTTCACTCACCAAATGGATAAATGAGTGAGTGTGAAAGCTTTATTAACCCGGCATCACTCGCGTGAATAAAACGACCTAAAGTTCTCGGGCAGGGTGTGCCATACCCAAGGGTGGTGTTTTTACCGTAAAATTTGAATACAAAGGTTAAAAAGGAAGAAAAGTAGGAAGTATACAACATGTTTATTACATTTTTCAGACGTAAATTTAGTTTTTCTGTTCTTTTTATAAGGGCATTTAGGGCATTGTTTATACACTCCTTAAATCTCGTCGTGAATTAGAGCGATGTTTTCACAAGATTTTAATTTTTTTAATTAGTACCTCTTTAAACTAAACATATAGCAGTAAACTTCTTTATTCTTTAAATTTAAAAATTTTGAAATTTCCTTTTTATTTTCTCTTATTTGGTTCCAATAGTATTTTTCTTTTGAAAGTTCAAAAGATGGATAAGGTGTGTACCAGTTATCTCCTTTAAAATTACATTCTTCTCAAATGTTTTTGTGTCCCTACATATAAAACATTTATTTTCAATAGTGTCTCCCTTTTCTAAATCTGGATCGATTTCAGTGGAGGAATCATACTTGCTGTTATACTCTTCATTTGCTTTTTCCTCATCATAACCGCGAACAGAATTTCTTCATCCGAAAATACTGTCGTACTATATCAAGTAAATACTGTATTTATTAAATTACTTAAATATCACATTTCTTATCATAATTACAATAATACGCCACAGAATAAGGAAGATTTTAAAGCATACTCATGTATTAAAAAATGTAACTCAACTTAATGCGCAGGGTGTGATACACCCGAGGTGATGGTTTCCAAAGATCTAATTTAAAAATTCGCTGACAGGCTTGATCCCCTTGAAGGTTATGACCTTAAAGTCGGCTAGACAAGGAATCATCCACTTTCCAAAAAAAATTAAAAGGTTCAGCAGGAGCGTTGAAAACAGTTAGACGGTGGGTATGACACTCCCGCGCGAGTTGTGCCGGGTCAACGTCTAAATATAAAGTAACATAAGGTCTATTGGAGAATGGATAGATGAGTGGCAAGCATTTAGCTGCCGAATAGTCATGAACACAAGTATGCTGATGAAAAGTGTAATGGTGTGAGGTTTTGTCATCTGCCCATTAAGAGAGAAACCCACCTTGAAGAATTACACTGCTGGCCACCGTAAATGCAACACACTGAATGAAGCAAGAAAATAACATGAAATTTACAACATGAATTAGCGGAGGTGAGATATGCAAATGATTAGAATTTCAGCGCAGACACACAGCACGCACACCTGTGGCGCAACCTCAAAACACTATTTAAGGCTTGGAGATTTCGACGATTTCAAGTTCGGCAATTATGTTTTTCTTGTGGTTCAGTCATATCTCGATCAGTTATGTCTCGTAGAAAACAGCGATCAGCTTTTGATTAAGTATCCGAGTTCGACAGAGAAAGGATAGTGGCCTACCGAGATTGTGGATAACCTTTCAGGGAAATTGGTAGTCGTGTTGAACGAAACCAAAAAACTGTAATGCGGATATGTGATCGTTGGATGCAGGAGGGTACGATGGACCGACGTGGTCGATCACATCCACCTCAGTGCACCACTTCACGTGAGGACAGGCAAATTGCGCGCATGGCAGTGACGGATCGCTCAGTCACATCACGAATTATAGCACAGCACATTGAGTCTGTAACGCATCATTCAGTGTCTGCGCGTACCATTCAACGCCGTTTACAGCAGAGTGGTCTGTCCGCAAGATGTCCATTGTTTGGTTTACCCTTGACGCAGAACCACAGACGTCTCCGCCGCCAATGGTGCGATGAAAGAAGGATGTGTGTGGCAGAATGGAATGAAGTTGTCTTTACTGACCAGTAACGCATCTGTCTGCAACACCATGATGGTCGGATTCGAGTCTGGAGATACCATAGAGAGAGGATGCTGAACATTTGCGTTATGCACCGCCACACTGGTCCTGCACCGGGTATTATGGTATGGTGCGGTATTGGATATCACTCTCGCACTCCTCTAGTACGCATTGCCGGTACTTTAAACAGCCAGCGCTACATCTCCGAGGAGTGGGAGCCACTTTTCCTTCCTTACCTTCAGGGCTTGGCCACATCCATATTTCAACAGGATAATGCGCGACCACACGTGGCACGCATTGTCCAAAGGTTCTTCGTCAATCACCAGATTGAATTGCTTCCTTGGCCGGCTCGCTCTCTGTATCTTTCGCCGATAGAAAACATGTGGTCCATGGTTACTCAACGATTGACCCAGATTACACCCCCAGCTGCCACACCAGATCCACTTTGTCAACGTGTGGAAGCTGCTTGGTCTGCTGTACCCCAAGAGCACATCCAAAGTCTCTTTGAATTAATGTTGAGGCGTGAGGCAGCGGTGATCTCTCACAATGGCGGTTACTCTGGCTACTGATTCTGGCAAGAACCACACTTCACAGAAGTCTATAAGTTTAATCATTTGATATTTGTCCAACATGTTATCTACAAAATAAATTTCGTTGTGCTATCTCTTGTCTTTCTTGGTGTTGCATTTACGGTGGCCAGCAGTGTATATAAAAGGTCTGCTTAATTTTAAATTAAACAGGGTCTTAAAATCCTTACATGGTGTCATTCGAAGTGACAGAATTATGTAATTTTAGATGTCATCTTGTTCCTTTATCTGAATTCAAAATTCAAAGGTGTGTCAACAAAAATGTCCGTGTTGCTTTATTACAGAAAAAAATGTACCAATTTAATCATAATTGACTACTTTGAGTGATTATTTGTATATTAAATATGGATTTAGTAACATTATGGAGGTTATGGGGATAGTCTTTGTAATTCTGAACCGTGGTCATGTCCTAAGTTCGACATCAAAGCTGATACGCGAGTATCCAAACTTACGCTACTCTAATTTGAAGACATTGAGCCTAGAAAATGTAATGCACATCAGCTCCTTAACAATATATGTCTTTACAGGGGTCTGGAATTTATTGGCTTATTAATATTATGAAGTTGTGTTATTTATGTTAAATGGACCAAATAAGTTTCACCTATGGTCAAGTAATATACTCTTCGAATTATTTGGGACAAACATATTTTTCTTATCTGAGTAGGTATGTATGTAATTCTCAATAATATCCCGAACTGCCACAAATAAATTACATGTTCGTAGAAGTAGTGGGACGGATCGACTTTGTCTAAAATTTACTCGTTTGACTGGTTTAGCTTATCACTAGCTCAGTTGTGAGTATTTCAGTGCCAGTTGGTATTTATAATTTTGCATTCCGTATAACACTTGTTACTTTTGCTTGTTCAAAGATGGATATTACTCCGAGGATGCGTTCTAAAATAATTGTTCTTAACGAAAACACTTCTATGATTGTAAGAAATATAGCTATGTCAGTTGGTGTAGGCAAATCAAGTATTTCAAGAGTTTTAAGAACAGTTTAGAATTCCGGAACGTCCTCTATAAAAAGAAAAGAAAATATGGGTCCAAGCGGAAAACTATTCCAAGAACTGATAAAATTCTAATTAAAAAAAGCAAAATAAATCCAAGAAAGACAAGCGCAGACCCTCGAATGGATTAATTAGAGTATAATGTTGAAGTGAATACCTCAATTGTACGCAAAAACGTTTGGACGTTCGTTGGTCATAAGGCTTCCATCTCGAAGATAAAACAATTTCTAACTCAGAAAATAATGGAAAAATGTTTCGCATGGGTCAAAAACTACCGATCTCGAATTATTAACGACTGGAAGAATGTAATTTTCAGTGATGAAACACATTTATTTGTGCAGGGATACAAATCAAGTGTTGTAAGGCAAAGTAAAGATGAAACTCTGTTACCAGATCATACCCAACGAACTGTAAAACACTCTTCTGATGAGATATTTTGGGTTATTTTACAGCTATTGGTATTGGAATTTTAGTTCCATTTAAAGGCATGATGAATTCTGCCAAATACACTATCCTCCGAACGTTTGCTTACAGGCGATAATCTTTCATATTCATTCAAATTCATATTCATACAATACTATTTATAATTAATTCATCTAATATCGTTAATTCAAATGGTATAAGCAACAATCACCTGAAAATTACATAAAATAATACAAACATTTTTAACTTTAGAACGACACAAATCGTGTGCGTCAAAAGTTTGCGTACACTGGAAAATACCTTCACAATAATGCATTGTAACTAAAAGTTAATACTTTTTAAAGCTATTACATTCTTTTTATAACTCTCTCATCATATTTGGCAGGTAACTAGCTTAGTTTTCTCATCTGTGGATATTTTATTCCATTCATCTACTATGACAGATTTGAGTATTTCCGTGGATGTTATTATGTTTTTCTGATTATTCACTCGAGTAAATCCCATAAATGCTGCATTATGCTTAGATCTGGGGACTAGGATGACCTACGGGATAGGTTTGGGACATGTCAGAATAGCCACTGCTTCACAATGGAAGCCATTTTCTCAGTACCTTTGTGCCGCTGAAAGTAAAAATCATCACTCACCACAAGTTTCTCGGCACATTCCCTAATATTTTACTTCAATAAGTTAAAATAATCAATTTTGTACATTGCTGATCCAATAAATTCCAGATTACAAGCCAAAAAACTTCCAATGCACCTCCAAACATTATGCCTCCATGTTTGATAATCGTAAAATGATTCTCTTCCTTAAGATATGTTTAGGAATTTTTGCAGGCATATTTTTGTTCTTTTTGATGCCAAATTACAGAAAAAAAATACTTTCAATTGAATATATTACATTTTTCGAATAATTATGTGTGCTATTTAGTTGTTTTTTGACAAAGGTCATTCTCTTAGCTCTTGTCACTCGAGAGATGAATGGTTTATTGAGTGGAACTCGTCTATGCTAGTCATCCTTTTTCAGTTCCATTCAAATTGTGGTTAAAGTCACATCTTTTTGCAAGATCTCAGCCACACTTTTAGCTTTTTGTGAAGTTTAAAGTCTTGGATTCATTTTTATAGAGCCTATTACAAAGCAAGGTTTTCGAGGTGACACTGCAGACGGGTGGCCGGATCTTGGCCTGGATGTTAAAATTTTAGTTGATTTGTAGTTTATGAACTCTTTTTGAATCAATGAATGTCTCCTATTAACAGTTTCAGCAATTTCTTTAAAAATTTCCCCTTTTTCTGAAGATTTCGGATGATTTTTCTTTCAATAATATATCGATCTCTATTCCGTTGCCTGCCATGGAACCACAAATGTTTTCAAATCTCAAATATTGAATAAATTGTAAAAGAAGCTTATAATTACTTAAAAACACGATTTAGTGCAATTTTTTAACAATAAAAGGTCTTTAAAAGCTCTATTTTGTAAGTGTACGCAGACTTTTGGCGCAGATGGTTGGTGATTATTTGGTGGTAATTCTTGTTTTTTCTTGTTAAGATGAAATTTGTTGATGCTGTTTGAATAAGGAAATTTTGAAGAATCCCTGACAGCTATGTTAATTTTCTAAAGCGAGATTTTAATAGTAATTATATCATAAACACGTAAGATGATTGCCTGTACGCAGACTTTCGGAGGCAAGTGTGCATAGAAATATTACAAATAGTCAAATGTCAAGTTGTCAAAGTTCGATATCAGTTCATACTTTTATGCGGAAAAATAAATTACAAGTGCTTATTTGGTCTATTAATTCACCAGACCAAAATCTTATCAAAAATATACGACATATTCTAAAGAATCAATTAGCTAAGGTGAATTGCACGATAACAGAACAAATGATAAAAATTGCTATACAAGTATAGTTCCTCAATGATAAAGTCAAGAAAATGTGTGATACACCAGCGGAGTTAAAGCCAAAACGTGTTCAACGGGTCATTTCTGCTACTTCCGTACTAATATAGAGATTTTTCAATCTACTTAAGATATGTAATGGTATAAAGCTAAGGTCTCAGAAAAAAATCGTTTTTTTTTCATTTGTCCCAATTAATTCGAACAGTATAGTAACTTGGATAATACCTGAACTGGCATCTTTCACATTACGTCGTCAATAGTCTAAATGTTGCTATACAATAAGACGTTTATCAACACTCACCCATTCGCACCACGTCTATTCTAAATTAAAATTAGGGTTTTAAGCCCAATAGATTTGTACATCAGCATTATTCACATATCTTCGGAAAAACTAGATATACAAATATGGTGTTTTTATTCATTCATTTTACTACCCATCTTACTATGGTCCTGTTTAGTATGAAGCTCTAAAATTTAATATGTGATAATATTACTAAGCTGCCCAGACGGAATAATAAAGGGGACGGGTTCCAGAGTTGCACACGAAACTATGCCATTATTTAAGGTAACTGGGACGCGCGCGTCTGAGACGTCAAGGAAAAATGAACTTCTTTTACACCAAATTTAAATGGTTCTCGGTTACTTAAATTAAAAACAATGGAAGTAAAATTTTTATGTTGAATTATCTGTATATTTATGTATTACTTGATGCAAAAAAATTTTATTTTAAGCTATAAATAAATCTACGTATGGCACTAAAAAATCAATAACTATTTTTTTTTATTTTCGAGACATATTCTTACCTTTAGGTACACTTTGTATAAAATCCACTGCATATATAGCTATAAAATTTTACAGAGTTTTTGAAAACACAACAATCCATAAAATGAATAAAATTAAATTTTAAAAAAATTATAAAATTTTTTTATTTTTTAAATTAACTGATTCAAATTTCCTTTAAATTTTATGCAGAAATTGTGCTATATCTAAAAATTTTGAACGTTTGTTTGGAAAAAATTCATTCCCTTTGTTGAAAATTTGGGGAGTTTATAATATGCAAAATATCAGCACTATAGGTAAAGTAGATTTTGAGAAAAGTATACCGGAATCACACCAAAAAATGCATTTTGAGAAAATTGCAAATAAAGATATTTTCATCTGTGATTTATAAAAAATAATAATTTTTAATACAATATAAAGCCATATCATAATTATTTGGAAGGTTGTGCATCATTTCTCAGTTTTTTAAATTGTAAGTTTAAAATTCTTGATTATATAGAAGTATTTTTAATTACTCTTTCCCTACTGCATCAACACGTGTTATTAACAATTCACACCTTTCTCCATTTAAAAATCCAAAAGATTGTGTCTATAAGTTTCAGTGTTTTTACTGCAGCTTGAATAGGACCGTTATAGGATATTACAGAATTCCTTACAGATATTTTTATTGTTATAAAAATACACAATGAAAATGTCTTTGATTAATTAAAAGCTAATTTGATGTCTAATTTAAATGAAACTCTGCTTTTAAAAAATATAATGAAAGAATTTTTTTTTTTGTACTCATATATCTATGAATATTTATTTATTTTAAAGTAAAACCAACAGTTATAAACACATACAGAGAGTTATTCATGAGCATTCAAGTTTTAACAATAAGCAGTTAGGAAAAACGAAATATCTATTTTGCAAGCTAGGTATTTAATTTAGAATAATCCTCAAGATCCACTTGATTTGTAATTTAAGAATTACACTGAGTATCTATAAATGCAAAACCAAACATAATTAACATTTCAAAAAACAAAATTTTATTTTAAAATTTTGTAATTAATTATTTAAACTTTCTGTAATTTGTGCACAAAAAATGTATACAATACAGAAAAATTATAGTCTTTGTACAGAAAATTAGTTTTGTTACAATACATATTATACAAAACAGATTTTGAAGAAAGTGTACCTAGATCAGAGTTGCATCACATTTGCTTAAAATTTTAAAATCAAATTTTCTAGCTTGTTTTTTTATCGAATTCTCACAAATAATGCATTTATGGATGTAGCAAAATTCCCACTATTTTTAAAAGTAAAAAATTGAAGCATTTTTACGTCTCAGTGACCTTGATAAAATTTTTAAACTAAGATTGAGAATCAATATGTGTATAAAAATCAGGATATTTCCTATTGACTTGATATTGCTAACCACCAATTTCTTTAGTGCACTGCAAGAATACGAATATAAAATGAGTTCAATGTGCAAAATATGAAACCAAATAATTCAAAACTATCTTTTATTAATAAATATTTTTACGATTGTCAGTTTAAAGAAACAGCGTAAACTTTTGCAAATATGTTTCAAAAATTTCAGAGAATGCTTCAGTTTTTGAACGTTAATGACGCCGCATATAAACTGTATTAAGTAAGACTGTAAACTAAGAGGGGGGTTCGAGCAATACTCTGCTGTCATTTATTGCGCTATTTGGCACTGTTCCATAAAAACTTCACCATTTGCGTATGACATTCAATGCCAGAGTGTATGAAATTTTGAGTGTAAAATGCCAGTTATGAACATTTCACTCTGTCAATCAAATTGACAGTGTGAAATGTTCAGAACTGGCATTTTACAGTTCTACAGACGTGGGATTTTTAATAACCTAAAAAAGAAATTATGTTATAATCTGTTGTTCCGTGATGTTTATCGTCATGACGATTGGAAATGACTACAAACTATTTCTGTTAACCATTTTTTGTGTAAATTCGCAAAATTGACACTGAATTCACTTACTCATTTCTTGTTATAATTCTCTCATTCGTCAATTTGTCCCAGAAAGAAATATATGATGAATCACGTGAAAGTTGAAAGATATCAAATTCAAGAGTCACGCTATTTGGGATAAATGAATCTTTTCAGCTCTTGAGTTTATTTTTAAGAGGAGTTGCTCGAACTTAAAAGTGTCAGTCATTCATATATCATTTATAGCATTTCAATTCCTAATATTAGTTCACACTATATATATATATATATATATGTGAGAATTTCCACATAGACCACACTCTAGAGGGAGCTGCGACGCAAGCAAACTGGGCTGAGAGGGAGATGAACGAACGAGCGGTCTCGACGAGGAGGTCTGAGAATCAACGCTGCTGAAAAAGGCAACAACCGGGTACTGGCCGAGAAGGGACCAGCTATCCTATGCTAGAAGTGGTGTGACGCGAAGGTCACTCGCATGCTTCACCTGAATTCCATAAACATCGTTAAACTACGTGTGTTACCATTGTGAACTGTGGTATGATAAGTATGAATACAAGACTGAGAAACCATTGTTGAATGAAAGAAGAAGGACTTGTCTATAAACGTTATTAATCATATATCTGTGTAGTAGTGTGTAGTCCTGTTACAAGTGTCCACATTAAACGTTAGACTTAGTCAAAAACAGTGTAGTCAATTTAAATACCCCTAGAACGCCGTGCCATATCCCCCCCACATATATATATATATATATATATATATATATGTCTTGTTCACAAATTTTCAATCGTTGATAAAATAATTTTTATTCATCCACTCAAGTTCACATACATTTTTTAAACTTGTAGTAAGTACAGTTTTTTCAAATATTAATTCATTCATTCTATTTAATTACTGAATTCATTATAACAAACAAAAATAATAGTCCAAAACTATATATAAAAAGAAAAGTCGCTCGTTGTGTCTCTGTAGTGCAATGAATAGCGCTTTGGACTATTTATTCAAAGGTCGTGGGTTCGAATCCTAACTGGGATGGCATAATTTCTGAGGAAGGTATTTTTCTCTTATATAACCATACTATTTTATCGGAATAATTTAAGTAATAAATAAATAGTAAAAAACTATATAGTCCAACACACCATATATAGAAAGAAAAATTGCAAGGAAAATCTATTTTGCCACTTAATATTGTGATTCTATTATATGTATATACATATTTATATGAATTGTAATTATTAATAAAAAGTAACTAAAATTTTTTTTTCTCCGTTCACTTAAGTAAAATCTGACGTATTTATATATATATATTACTTATTACATAATAAAATGATCTAGGTATACATTAAATAATTATTGAACACAAGAAACTCACATTCAATCACATTTTTATACATTACTTATTTTATATCAATATTAAAAATTAAATAACATAAGAATACCTTCAAATATTTTCATTGGATATATCTATTTCTGTTAAAGCAAATAAAAAAAGACATGCCAAAACTGGAAATATTTTGATACAAAATATTTTTATTTAATGATTTAGATTAACTCTT
>BMAO01008760.1:0-10171 GCA_019973975.1 Trichonephila clavata | reverse complement strand
TTTAATAACAAATAGAAAATGAGAAATTTAAAGAAATTTTATTCCGAAAAAAAAATGCCGGGAAACATATTATGCATTGATTGTATGTTTGTAAGAATCACAAAACCAGTTTTCATTTTGTGTGTTTACTAAAAGGGTATATATAAAAACGAGCTTCACTAAGTTTATGTTATTGAAAAAGGATGGAAAAAAAGAAGAAAATTCCTTTTAAAAATAAAAATAAAAAATGATTATAACATTTATTTTTATTGGCATTTACTTAAAAAAATATTAACATTTAACTGTTATCTTTGAAGCTATATGAAAGAACTCTGCAAAATCTTACTGGTTTGACACTATTACACTATTTGAAAGAAAAAAAAATTAAATTCATATTATTTTATTATTTTAAATTTGTGGACAATTCCGATTATTCAATTTGTGAAGTTGACATATTCAATTTGTTGAAGTAAATATGTCCAATATTTTTCTATTCAGTGTACACCCTACATACTATGTTATCACAAAACTATAAACGAAGCAAAATGCTCTTTTACAAAACGAAACGAATTAGTGGTAGTACCCCAACAATTATACAGTCCATATTACTCAACACGACGCAATTAAAAATATAATGTTTAATGACACAGTACTTGTCTTCCATAATGCGGCCTATATTCTACAAATCAAGTTACACACTAAGAATATTTACATTTAGATACTGAGGTGCACACACCGCATCGCCCTTGCATGGCCAATATTTCAGCACATATACTGAGAGCCGCAAAAGACTGAGCGAACAATTGGATTTTGCAAATTTAAATTCCCTAATGAACAGCAATGATTGCCAGTAGTATGTTATATTGAAGTATATCTTTGCTATTAGGTTAATAAACATACTAAACAATTGGTTGCGATACATATAATGAATGTGTGCACGTTTTAAGTCAAGTTCCAAATGAACTCGTGCCCAGAGCCTCGGCATAGGTACTAAGGCTCTGTCTCAATCTTTTTTCGCCTCAATAAAATCTAAATAATTTTAATCTTCATATTTTTCTAGACATATTCTAAGAAAAACTGAGGTATCAAGTGATCCAATCACATTTTAATAATTTCAACTCAAAGAGTATTAGAAATAAAATATTATTAGGCTAATTTTGAACACAATTAATAATTTGCTAATTTAAAATGTAGAAAACGAATTTTCTGATTTTTCTTCACTTTGTAATGTAGAGTTTTACTGAGTTTACATGCATTTACATCAAGTAAGGCATGTGACTATAAAATGGTCACATATATGGTGCCTTTGTTAATCTTCTTTAACCCTTTTTTGAAAGTTTTTCAAAACGAAAAAAAAACAGAAAAAAAAAATATTTTTTTATTCTGCTGGATGATTTTGTTACATGTAACGCCTTCCTTTCCGCCCTCTACATGTTTAAAGCAGAAACTATCTATCTTGTTTTTATATGTTTTTTAAGAAACTTTTTTTACCATGTACGAATAAAGTTAGTTATATTGTATTTTTCTTATTATTAGTTAGTAAGTAACATTATATATAGTTTCGTGAAGACTCCGTAAATGCCATGATTAAATTTACTCCATTTTAGGTCATGAATTCTTTATACTCATAAATTATGTTAAGCTCTAAAACAATTAAAAAAAATTATATGTATTTGTCAATTTTCATAGTTCGGGTAATTAAGAACATTGATGTTTGTGATAATTTATAGACGCTTAAAGAACATGTTTGAATTTCGCATGCATGCGTTTGTAGTGTAGTAATATCTTTAATCCATATAATAAACATTAAAACATTAATTCCTTTCTTAACCGCTTCCCTTACAAATTTTTTTGAAAAAAAGTGGCAAAAAAATCATCACAACTTTTATTTTATTATTAAATACAAGGAAACGAAACAAAACAAAATATGCAAGTATTAAGTAGAATTTTAATTTTTTACAGATGTAAATCATTTTGTTTACTATCTCTTACATTAGTTTACTATCTCGAGTTCTCTCGGGCATATGGAAAAAAAGTTAAATATTAATATTTGTATGATATTTTGAGACAGAATCACAACGAAACATACACACCATAACATAAATACACAAACACTAGCTGCAGCCGACTACATGATGACAAGAAGAGAAGAAGCGAAAGAGGCACGGTCTCCAGGAGTCTCGGTATTTAAAGGCTTCTGAAATCACGTTATCTGTGGGTGGATGGATGTAGTTTAAAATCTCTCGTTAGAAGGCTGGTTAACTTATTACTAAAACGTTGGTCCTGAAGGATGGACCAAAGGTAATTAAAAGTTATTAAGAATAATTAATGGGGATTATTACATATATATATATATATATTGGTGTCTCTTTTCTTTCTGGCTTACCTCTTTAAGGGAGCGCTGAGAACACTGTCTAGTTGGATTTGATTTTTTCAGTAGCAGGAATAACATCTGAAAAATGTCCAGAGGTGAAGGACTAATGATGCGTCTTCCTGATGCGGCAAAAAACAAGTCACAATGATTTTCTAAAATTATTTTTTCAATCAGTCCATTCTAAATTGTTTAGGTGATCATGAATTTCTTATTTAGAATACAAAATGTAGGCTACATACAGAAGAGTCACTTCCACTATTTTCAATGCCCACTATGATCACTCTTTGAAAAAATTGTCGCTTTCGCTATCTTGCATCATCGCCATTATTTTTCTTTTTCTTTAATGGAACTATCCTTCTTTAGGCATTACAAATCCACAAGCCGACGTCGAAATTTAGCAAACTGCCAATCAAAACTGAACATTTCATTTCATTTCCACCAGGTCGATTAAAACCATTATAAAACAAATCGTACTGACATATTCTGGTTCGCCCGAGTTTTCTCGGGATAAAAATTAACTGCATTACATACGAACCCGAGATAACTCGGGATGATCAGGCAAGCGGTTAATCCCTTAACTGCCGATTCAAAATTTCGCAATTTGACCCCTAATGCCACCCTTATTTCACTTAGGATCGCGTATGCAGTGTATTAGGTGAAAAATAAAAGACATAAACAAGTAAATTTTTCTATGAAATAAATAAATCCTTCGAAAATACACACACACACACTGTGTCTCAAGGTCGCTTTATTGCATTCCAAAGCTTTCGGAATAGTTTTACTGATACCAGCACTAAGAAAATAATAGCATTTTGGAAGTATATGACAGCCGAGACACTCAACGAACTGGTTGTCCGAGATGGATATATAAGCCGTTGGCAGTTAAGGAATCAATACACCGAGAAATGTTACATTAACAAAAAAACGTCTTCGTGCGATGTCAACAGTGGAGGAAAACTTTGCAAATAAGTTGTAAATATCTTCCTACCATTCTGTATGTTTGGTATCTACCTGATATTATTGCAGTATGATATCAATTTTAATATTTGTTTATGTCTATAAATATTTAAAATAGAAAGTCCCATATAGAGAGAGAGCTCAAGATTTTTTTTAAAAAAAATCTTTACTGTTTATTTATTTACACATCATAAGACAAGTAATTTTTTCTTTTGAAAGAACCAAAACATTTCGTTAGGGATTTTTTATATGTATATACTATAAAACAGATGTATAGTCTATTTTTGACATATCAATAATATTAATGTCACTTAAAGTTGTACCAAAACATCAAAGCGTTAAAACATTCTTCTAAAATATGACATTTTAGACAAATCAATTCTTTTTTTTCTTTCTTTTTATTTAAAAACTTTCACCTTTAAATAAATGACTTTTTTTTCCCTTTCCTAGAACGTTTCTATTACGAAGATCAGGATAAATCATCTTTATCCTTTGCGAAGACATTCCTTTGAAGAGGCCAATAAGCATAAACATTTTAGCCAAGAGCTTTTGAAAATAAATGCAAATTCTTTAACAGAGAACACAACATAAAATTATGTAAATCAAATCATTACTATTTTTGCTGTATGTTTTGAAGAATTTTCTATTTTCTCTTTCAAGTCGAGAAGTAAAAAAGCATCAAGCATTCTTTTTTTTCTACAACAAAACATAAAAACGCTTTACTATTTTTTTTTTTTGTCTTTTTAAAGCTGTTGGCAACAACTGAATTATTTACAGGTACAATGATACACGCGTAAGATCGGTTGCTTGAAAATTATGTAGATTCAATACTTAATATGCCAAAAATTGCAACTCAATATTATGCTTCTTTGTTCTTTAAAAACTCAACATTGCATCGTGCATCAAGTGTGCTGATGTAAATGCAAACGATTATTTTACATTTTTTTGGTTGATGTTTTTATTACATTAAAATCACTACATCTAAATTTGTTTAACTACAAAGTTACATTTTATCGAAAAAGCTTTATTGCTGGCAGCATCTTCTGTATCTATTATTAATGTCATTTAGTTGGAAGATAATAGTTATTTTATTCAGATGGGGTTGTGGATTTGTCTTTTACCTTGGAGACATAGTACCATTCCCAGCAGCTGGTATCTTTTTTTAGTGTGGCACCCTACGGGTGGTTTACCAAACGCTGCAAGAAGTTTGAGGCCAAGTTTCCTCCCCAGAGGAGGGACCTGAATTCTAATAATTTGAAATAGCAGCACAAACTTGTACTTTTGCCAAGAGCCCCCAAGCGATATCTACAAGCCGCATAACCATACGACAGGGATGCTGTCAATTTTTGCTTTATGAAAGTCCATCTATTTGAACTGGGGTCCAATCCACAAACTTGGGCACACAAGGCCAGTGCCGAGCCAACTACGCCCTACAGTCCCAAGGTTAATATTGAGTAAATAATAGAATAATTTCGTGGTTATTATAACAAAGTATAAATTAGTGTTAGCGAGTTAAGCAAATTCATATGCAATGATTGAATGAAATTTTTCTTTTGAAAATACAGCTCTATTTTTTCTTCTTCTTCAAAATATACGAGGGCTGTTCTTTAACAGCCTGGTCTGTTCCTAGTCGGACAGCCAAGAGTTCATGACCGCTTCACTTCTTAATGGCGTGGCATGCTGTCAAAAGGTGTTTTGCTCCTCCATGACAACGCAAGGCCTGATACTTCTCAAGTGTCTCCGGAAGAAATCCAATCTTTTGGCTGGGAGGTTTAGGACTATGCACCAAATTAACCCAACCCTGCTCCTCTAACGATTTCCACCTTTTCGGGTACCTCAAACACAGTCTTGGTGGGAAGTGCTTCAGTGACAAGGAAGAAGTGAAAGCGGCCGTGAACTCATGGCTGTCCGACAAGGCGACACACTCCTTTGAAGTGGATTTTCAAAACTTAGTTCTAAGGTATGACAAGTGCATTAATAAACTCGGCAACTATATAGAAAAATAGGCAAATGTATGTACAATGCTAAAAAAAAATTTTTTTAAAACAAACTATTGTTGTTGTTTTTTAAAAAAAGGAAACAGCCCTCGTACAATTAAAAAAATCATGCATTGAGTGAATGTTGACTGTCAACGTTTGGGATGATAATTTTTTAAAAGTGTATAAATAAAAGGGTTTTTTTTTATAAGATCAAATTATTTAAAAATGCAAAGTTTGTAAAAAGTATGGTAAAATGGTGACCTATTTTCGAAACATTGATGATTCGATAATAAAAACATTTTACTTACATTTAGCTAAGATATGTCTACAGTGACTAAATAGAAAGTTTTGAAAATGTCACATTATTTTTGGAGTGATGATAAATTGAAATAATGACCGGAGTTTTGTTTTTTTTTTATTCTTAAAATTTTTCTACTCTGATAAATTGAAATATAAATACATCCAGTTCTAATTTGTTTATCTCAAAAATCATATTCCAATAAAAAGACAAAGAAATCTTGCTGTGGAAGACGTAAGCCATAGATAGGGAAAATATTATTTTATAAAAGCATTATTCATAAAAGAAGAATGTTTTGAAAATACGTCAATTTCTCTTAATTTTTTTCCAAATAATTGCATTTAAATTATTTTTACTTTATATTATAACTAAGAAAATTAATTATATGTATGTACGTTACATTTCAACCGACACTAAATATCAAAGAAATTACTCATTTATACGGTTCTCCAAAATCATGGGTCTTAACGTAATTTTAAAATATACAAAATATGCCTTTCAAATAAAGTAAACACATAAGTTACACATCTATACAAGATAATTAATTAAAATAATCTAATTCAGTTAAAAATACTTATATATAAGCGTAACAAAAAGGATATTTTTTATTATATTTTACTTGTGCGTCTTTAACAAGACGAATAAAACTTTTGCTCGAATTTATCAGTGTCACAGCAATTCTAAAATACACATGAGGCCCTAGAATTAATTAATTTTTAGTCAGTTACCTTAAAATATCTGAAGTATTTTGAAAAGGTATTTTTATTAGAAGACTATTCAATGAAAAACAAAAAAAAAATAGTTTCTTATTTTTAAAACTTGAACATTTATTTTTGAAATTTTTTTTTGAAAAGGTATAATACCTAACTTTTAAATTGAATATCATGAAAATAATCTTCTTAATATTTTGTTTCTTTTTTTTAAATAAAAACTAAAAGTAAGAAAAATGACGTTACTAATTTCTTGGTAAAATTGAATGAAACTATTTTTGAAAATATAATGTAAACAGAAAAACAAAATAGTGTGAAGTGCATTCATATTTTTTTTAAAAAATAATATATTATATTTAAATCTTTAAAATTAATTAAAAACCAAATTAAAGAATTTTTTAACTTCAGGAATGAAATAAAATTAACTTAATGAAACTTTTCTGAAAATTACTTGTAAAAAAAGTGGGAAAATTTAACATTTTTAACTTGAATACCAAATTTTTATGCACTACTAAAAAATAATTTTAGCGTTTTATTACTATGCATACAAAATTACCATGTATATAGTATACAGTTTAATTTATTCCCGTAATTGTTTGAAAATTATTTCTCCAATTTAATAATATTTGAAGTTTCTGAAAGTGCTATTTAAAGAATTTCCAATTTTCGAGTAAAATAAGGAGTAAGACTTACTTTTTAAAAGAAAGTATTTAACCTACAAAAAATATACTTTATCCTAATTTCTGAAATAATTCATTGGATAGTCTATTAATCTCTTGCCGAAATATTTTTAACTCCGAAACTTAAAAATTGGTATGGAAAAATACTATTATCCCTCTTCTATGTCGCATTCGCATTTTATACATAGTTATAGGGCCGTGGGTTGCCTAGTGGTTAGAGCATTGGACGCCAGACCGGAAGGCCTGGGTTCGATGCCCGTTGCCACAAAATACTAGCTGAGTACAAATGGAGCACGTGCTCGTTAAATCTGTGTATCAGCGTAGAAACAAAACAAAGTGTGCTTGTAAAAACAGAAAAATAGTTCTATTCAATAAAATTAAAAACAAAAAAATGTGTATTTTCTCCGAAAATGGTCGTTTCAAAATGTTCGGATACCTTTAAATTTTCAAATTTGAGTGACAAGAAAAATTAATATTGATGCTTTGAAGAATGAGAATACAATTGCATTTATTATCAGCTCTACTGATCACAATATGATACGGTATTTAGGTTTCGGTTTCTAGATTTAGATTTGGCCTGATGCAATCAATGATTTCAATCATGCGTTATTTGTTTATTCAAATTAAAACTTAATTTCATGCATTAGTTCTCTAACAGCCTTATTTGTAATCAAATTATATAATTTATAATATTGCGATTTAATAAATAGGCGAGGGAAAATCATAAGACAAGGGGTTTATGTAATTTCTTTTACCAAAGTTTGGCAACAGCGCTATTATCCAGTATTGAATCATGGGTAGTGGGAAACACTTTTTTTACAACGTCACTCGTCTACCCACGTAATCGTTTGAGTGTAGCAGACCGCTAAAATGGCAGCCCAGGTTGGTCCATGGTTGTCATTATTTCCACAAAGCTAAAATGAATCTGATGGGGCCAAACCCTTCTACTCACCACTGGTACGCAGTTAAGAGTCCCGGCCTATATCTACAGTGGAGGAGACCCAGGACTCTTCAGACGACCTTGACGCGCTTTCGAAGCGTTCACCTGCATGGTATGACCTCTGTGCAGGGGATAAAGTCTTTCTTTACCGGTCCCTGCTTTCTTATTTATCTTCTGGACTTCTGGGACATTTCCCTGGGACAATGTTTGGAGAAAAAGGCCTGTTTGTGACATTCTTAATGTGAAAAGGTCAAAGGACTTGGTGTAAGCTTTCCTGCTACAGGGAATTGGAAACAACAAAAACCAGTTCCATTGTCAATCTGTACCAAGAACAAAAGGCGGGCACTGATTCGCTTTTGATTTGTGGAAGTTGTGACACCTGCGGGAATTATTCGTAGTATGCAAACGCAGCATGGTGAAGCAAGATCTACGAATGGACAGAGTGCCTCAAAAACGGAAGAGCTTTATTGATGACAAAATACTGGGTAGCTCAATCACTTTAAACACTGAGGACAACGTGAACGTTGTAGAGGGTATAATGATGAGATAGATGGCTGTACCCAGCGCAAGTATCACATTTTTAGCAAAAAAAGCCATAACACTGCCCCCTTTTCTCCTTGGTACATATCGACAATAGAGCTGCCATGTTGAAAAGTCTCCCTTACTCACAGGTCTGTATAAAAATGTTTCCAACCCCCCCCCCCTCATTCAGTGCTGGTTACTACTGCGTTACCAAACCTTGGGCAGAAAAATTGCAAAAGTCCGTTTACTTTTTACTTTCACTCCAGTACAAAGATGCTTTAAAGTCAATTAATAAATTATCGGAATTCGAATACAAACCATATGAGCAGGTTTAAATATTTTAATGCATTACCATTGATTGCTTTATAGTTAGCTTAAAATAAACTAAATGAATTATTCATAAATAGAACCAAGTTTTAAAGCGAAATAAAAGCCAAAGATTTTCTCATTTCATTTCAAAAGTATTCTTTCATTTCTTATTCTTATGCATCCACATTCTAAATTTAAAAAAAA
The DNA here is from genome assembly GCA_019973975.1 of Trichonephila clavata. Lineage (NCBI taxonomy): Eukaryota > Metazoa > Arthropoda > Arachnida > Araneae > Nephilidae > Trichonephila > Trichonephila clavata. The sequence goes on along the minus strand of BMAO01008760.1, from coordinate 1,219 downwards.
AAACATATTTCTTCACTTTCCAAGTCAAACAAAGGGAGAAATAAAATCGATTGGTAAAAACATAAAGAAGATCGTCGGCAGATATCGATATTCTACTCAAAAAATAATTAATCGCAAATTGCAGATTCAGTGATTATTCGCTTCAATTCCTTCGATAACCATTCCTTCGTAACTGCATTCAGTGTCCATAGTCGTTTGGTGTACTATTGCATTGTTAACCGGCGTATTCTTCTGCCAATGAGAAAAATCAACGAGCCACGAAATATTAGCATTCTAATTGTAGACGCCATGTAGCCGTAGGGAATACTTTAGAATGGAATACATGGTTTTGTTATCCTAAGTTTCCATGTCCAATTCTATTGCGATAATTTAGCTCGGAATAACTCAAGTACAACTCAACACACTGGCTTTCTTCTGGGAATTTGATATTCTCTTTTTATTGTTGAGTGTGGGGATGGCATTATTATTACTCCTGAAACTCATAATCCGTTTTATGTTCTGTGAGTTTTCAATTGTTAAGTACACAGCTCATCAGAGGGAATAGGTAGGCGTTGTATCAATAATTTATAGTTTCAAATGAAATTATTATCCTTTTTTAATTCTAAAACAATAACCATACAGTAATAAATGTTTCTAATTATTTCAACTTTTGCAGATGAATGAATGTGATAATTCTACAGAAACGGGAATATGTACTTTTTTCTATCTTCACATGATTTGTTATCCGTGTCGTATGATTATGCAGCATGTTAAAGACCCTAAAGTACCTTTTTGGCTTGGGTACTCTCGGCAAAAATAAATTCCTAATACCATTTCGTATCGTCAGAGCTCAGGTGTCTCCCTCTAAGGAAGGAACTGAGTGTCAAAATGGCCTTGTGGCAATTGGTATATGGTGCTTCACTAAAAAGTGATACCAGCTCTCGGGTAAGTTCGCAGTGCTAATTACCAATCCTCGGCCCAATTTGAAAGAAAAATATACCTTGTTGCTCAGCTCTTGAATTATTACCTTTTTTTCCCCTTTTCTATGATCTGCTCAAGATTTTCTCTGTTATAAACCAGAAAAGCATTGTTTTTCTATTTTCTTACTTTTCTCTCAAGCGAATGCATCCGCATCGCTCAACGGTGCGTATATGATATTGACGTATATATCCATCCTTCCGAAATACGATTCTTTTCTTTGTGCTGTTGTCAGTAAATTTATTCCTAAGGCTTTGAAATG